>PVKS010007294.1:0-59673 GCA_004027875.1 Aplodontia rufa | reverse complement strand
TCAGAACCTGACAGTCAGGAAGCAGACACACCGTTCTGGCTTATCAAGGCCAAACTGTGCACCCCAAAGGTGTGCCCCTCCTGACCCACCTCCTCTAGCCACACCCTACCTGTCTGTACTTAGCACCCATATCAATCCACCCATTGAGGCACTGATTACATTAAGGCTTGCATAAGCCAGTCATTTCACCTCTGGACTTTCTAATACTGCTTCACACATGAGTACTTATCTCAACTAGGGATCCAGATCACTGATGACCTTGTTAAATAGAGAGCTGGGAATGGGAAATGGTGAGTGTGGAACTCATAGATTGAAAAATTGCCAGAAATTTGGGGGAGCTGTAAATGATTCCCCAGTGTATCTTGTTTTGATAATTTTTAGATAGGTTTTCTTTATTGGTAGAATTATGTAAACAAAGCATCATGAGAATTTGAATTACCCTGTTACGTTCTTAGGTGAGTATGATCTCCCTTTTTTGTTGTATACATTTCAATGTATTCTATATAGACAACAAAACAATTATGCTTCTGCTACTTACCAGTGCTAGGACCTTGGGTAAATCACTGTTAACCTTTCTGTACACCTATGAGTTCACCTATGAGTTCACGAAACTATAAAACATAATTAGTAGCATTATTTTAAAAATCTTGTAAAACATTCTTTTAAGCTACCACATATAAAATGCTTAATTCAATGGTGGGTAACAAGTACTCCAAAGTGTCCCCTATGTGTAAACACTTTGACTCACACCTTTCCTGTGTGGACTGTTGAAATGTAGACACAGCTGAACCTTTTCCGTCATATAGATGTAAGTGGATATGAAGGACTGGCAGAAAGAGCATGGACCTTTGAAGCCACCACAGCGTCATGATTATTCTGAGATGGTAGGATATCTGGTAATAACCACAGGCTTTGCCTCGTGCAGGGACTTCATGAATACTAGCTCAGACAGTTGCCATTTAGATGTGGTTGGCAGTTGTATTGGGGCTACATTTCTCCATGGTCCTAAGGATGAGTCACATGGAAAATGGACTCCTGGTTTTCTGTACAGCTCTCCCTCTGCCAGCACCTAGGCCTGTCCTTGCCATGCCAGTTGGAGGTCTCTTGATTTTGCACATAGCTGTGCAACAGCACACAGCAGAGCTGCTGCATCTGGTCCATGCACATCTGGTCATTACTGTGCGTCTGCTGAAGCCTAGCTTTGCACGGACTTCATCTTGCTTCTGTCCAGCCCTGGTGAATGACAGTAGAGCTGCTTGGGAAGGGACTGTGTTGTTTAGCATTTAATCCTGTACCGAAGGAGACAAGAGAAAGAAGCTGCAGTTCTTGTTAAGTATTCAACAACAGGGAGGAAAATATGGGCTGCCACTATAGCTGGGGCAAAAATGAGACTCTCAGAAGCCAGCAGAGAGGCCACCTAGGTGAAGAGTGTGTCCCTCACTCCCCCATCCCCACAGGAAGCCCTGCATCTGGTGGTTTCTCCCACTTAAGAGTACATTATTTGTCAGGGAAGGGCCCTGGCAAAGCATAGATTTTAATCTTTGGCTATACTGAAGTTAGAGATCACAGTATAGAATTTGTGGAATAGGGCATTCACTCCCAAGACAACTTGGCTTTGGTTGTATTTTGTCTCATGAAATAACTAAATCCAAGACTAATAGACATTTGCTTTTCTGTTTATCCCTTCTGTTTTGCCCTGTGAATTGTGCCTCATCTTTATTCTTATGTCTGACTCTTGCTACTATTTACTGTGCTTGATGGTTGCCCTTCATGATCTGTTAAATGGATCCGTAAAGCCTATCATTACATGAGCTGGGCAGTGCTGTTGGCTCTCCCCAGTCACGAGAGGTGCTGGGAAGCAGAACATGGACACTTCTTGGTGGTAAGGCCACCCATTGGTGATGAGGGTACAGGTGTCCAGCTTTGAGCTAGTTAGAAGACAGGCCAAAGATGCTCACTTTGAATATCAGGCTCCTTCTCCTCCCTCCTCCTATTCATCTGCTCTCCATTCTTTCTTTGCCACATCTCCATTTGCTTTTGTAAGCTTCATATTTCTGGTGTTTTCTATTTCTGTGGGCTGGACCAAGTTAGAAGAGCCTTTGTCTTCTCACAGTCTTTCCATTAGTGACAAGGTACATATCCTGACTCACCTTCAACATCCCTTTCTCCCTTTCTGTGAATGACATTCATTTCTCTGTGTCTGGGGCTCTGGCTTCAGTCTAGGGCTGGGATTAGCTGCACGAATGTCTTTGGGTAAATCTAGAATTTAGCAGGACAAGTATCCTGTATGGAGCTGCCAACCTAAAGACTCTTGATTTGCTGTCCTGCATTGGGATATAGTAATTATAACAACTTAAATCCTTTCAGGATGCATTGAAGATGGATATGTGAAGCTGATTGTGATAAATTTTAAAAATAACAGAGAACACCTACCTCTTATTGGAAAAGTCGGCCTTTCTTGGAGAACTAATATTTTTGATGGCTTTATAAAGGTAAAAAACAGTTGTTTTCTTTTCTTCCTATATCCTGGTTTCTGCATAATAAAACAGTCTGTTAACGTATGTTAGTTATGCTTCCTTTAAAGTGGTGAACTTGTTATTCTGCTTTCTGTAGATTTGTGGGCATTCCCTTAGCCAGTGACAATCACTTGATTCCTCCATCAAGTGCTTTTTGAGCCCCTTTTGCTCTTTAAGGAGGATGTGGGTACAGAGAAGCAGAGCCTGAGCAGTGCTGACTATACCCCACTCTCCCTTAGAACCTGCCTGTCATGTGGAGAGAGAGTAGAGCTGCAAGTTGGACCAGACAACAGCATTTGCTCAAAGTGTCGTCAGCATTCCTACACAAATTTAAAGTTCACTGCCATTACAAGTTCTTGTGTCAGGACACAGGTGTCTTTTTGAACAGTTACATCAAAAATTAGCACAAAAATTAGGAGTCAATTTAGTGTTGGGAATTGGCAGAGAGGGATGAAACGATGTAGGGGGAAGGAAAAGAAGGTATTCAGCACAATGAGATGCATTATCATCCTATTCATAAGCAAATGTTTAAACATTGGAAAACATATTTATAACTCACAAAAGAATATTGTTTCATGTCTTTTAGAACATAGACCTGGCTTCTTTTTTCCTCTCTGACAGACTTAGAGGGGACCTAAATTAAAAATATGTATTACAATAAAATATTAAAATCAAAATAGATCTTGTGAACCAAGAAAGGCTGAATATAAATATGACTAACTTAAAGGACCAGGATAATTAAAAAAATAATTTGTTTTATTTTTTCGTGTAGTTTAGAACAAGATGAAAGCAGTCATTTAGTTTCCCTGGGAGACAAAAGGGAAATATAGTGATTATACTAAGAAGCAAAGCTTTATTTCAGTTCTGTTATTAAAAACAACATCTCTCATGGAACCATACGTAAGGCAGACTAAGCCCTAAATACATTTCAGCAACAAGTGTACTGGCATATTTTTTACAGCAGTTCTCAAAGGCTGAATGCATAAATTCGAAAGTGGACCCTCCATTGAGCTCCAGGCCCAGGTTCTGTTGGCTCATGCAGTGTGACTCAGACACACAGGCTTCTGGAACAACATCTTGATCTGGAAACAGGATCCTAAGGCACCAAAGAGGGGAGTGGATTGCCTGGCCCTGGATAGTTCCCCTATAAATTCCTTCTCTCAGATGAACTTTGGGGAGAATAGTTCAAGAGTCTGTATCCTCTTCCAGGCTGGAGGGTGGGTGGGGTCATTCTGCATTTGTCATTTATGTATGGGGTCAGTACTCAGACTGTGTTTGTCATTCCCAAAGAAAGAAGTCAGGTGACTGATATCATGTTCCTTGTGTTTGCCACGCAGCTCGGGTATACGACCATCCTAAGCAGAGTGAATTGATAAAATATGTATTGAGAAGTTGCTCTCAAGGAGTTAAAGACTATGTTTTTAAGAAAGAGCACAAGATAACAAACATTTCTTAGGCATATGTAACTATTAAAAGCAGAAGTAAAATAAAAATTGCTTCTGGAAATTGTGGGTAAAACCTCTGGTAAGGAACCTTCTAACACTTAAAATGCCCATCTGAACACATACCTGTAAGAAAGTATGTCACCCAGTCTGATTGTGATTCACAAGGACAAAATAAAAAAAGGAAAAAGAAAAAACAGCATGGATGATAACAATAGAGGATGCTGCCTTGTCGCATTGCGTTAGCAGAAGTGACATGTGGTCCTGGCAGTGTCCTGTTCCTCTGAACTTCACTGTTTCTGTAAGAAGATTCTTGTGCTGGGCTTGGAGTGAGCTCAGGAGTGTGGTGACCTCCAGCACCTGTAGGCATGATGGGGGTGCAGATGAGATGTACCTTGAGCAGATTCCCTAGAGTCTTAACTTCAGTGATTCAGACATTCATGTGGTAGATTGTTTAGCTTTAAAAATGTTTCAAGCAGATTAGTCCTTTTCTTTTAAAGTCAGATTGTGATATCAATCTTTTTTATTTTTCTTTTGGTACTAGGATTTGAACCCAGGGGCACTTAACCGCTGAGCAACATCCCCAGTCCTTTTTTTTTTTTTTTAATTTTGAAACAGTCCCACTAAGTTTCTTAGGTCTCACTGACTTGCTGAGATAGCCTTGAACTCCTGCCTTAACCTTCTGAGTTGTTGGGATTATAGGCCTGCGCCACCACACCTGGTCCAAATGCATTTCAAAGATTCCGTCCACTTAGGACAGTTGCTATCATGGGCAGTTAACATAGACTTTATAAAGTCATTTTAGATGTCCAGGTTCCCTATCAAGGCAGCCCTGCTGTGATCATCGGTGTAATTTACAATACAGTACTCCCCTGATCTATCTACTTTCAGTTCCTATCAGGATTTCTGACTGATGAATTTTCTTTTGGTAAGCTTTTCTTGAATGTCTACCTTTCAGTTTTGTCTTTCATGCCTTCTTATTTCTTGATGTTATTTTACTGTTGCTTCTAAATCTATATAGGGTTTGGCATTAGTTTTAATTTAGACTAGCTCTGTGGTTCTGCAGGAAGAGATGAGGCCAGTAGAGTCTGCAGTGGGCAGATCATGGGTCCCATGCTGCGGGTGGTCATGCCCCATAAGAAGGGTGCTCTGGCTACTTCTCTGAGGAGTGTTGCAACTGGCTGCATGGGTGATTAAAACTGTTGGTCCACATGGACAGATGCTACAGGCTTCTAGATTCTGGGTTTTGACCCTGGCGTAGTTCATGAGGATAGGAGCTAACGTGAGCCCTGCCATGGAAACTCTGGAGGCTGCACTCGTGGGCCTGGTCATACTGCCTGATCCTCACACTGTGTCATGTGCATCCATCCTTTCTGCATGTGCTCTTCCCTTTCTCCCTCCTGTTTGGCTGTTTGAACTCTTTTTATCCTTTATAACAAGGCTTATTTATCATTCGTCTATTCATCAGCAAATATTTGTTAGTAAGGGCTAGACTGAGCTAGGTGCTTGGGCATGTGAGACAAATCCAAAAAACTAACAAGCAACAAAAAAACTACCACATTAAAACAACAACAGAAACAAAAACTCTCTTCCATTGAGCTGATGGTCCGTGGGGACCAGTGCCTACATGAAGTGTTGAAGGCTGAGACATATGAAGGGGAGGGGAGAGCTTAGGCATGGCCCTTTGTGTGGGGGGCCATGGCATGCTTGGTGTTGGGAAGATAAGGAAAATGCCTTTCTCTTCTTTCTATGAAGAGTGTGGTCAACTGCAGGACAGGGCACTGAGTGACAAGGGTGGGACCAGTGAGCCCCAAGAGCAGGACCCCAGGTGGTCCTGAGCATGGCTGTGATGGCTTTGCACTCAGATCCAGAAAGGAAACAACTAGGCTTATCTGGACCTGGGGTTTGGCTAAACCTGCACCTTTGCCCTCAGAGGGGCATCAGCAAGTATAGTGAGGAATAATGAGATCTAAAGGAGGTGAGAGGCCTGAGAAGGGAGAATTGGAGGGCTGGTGAGAGAGTACATACACAGTGTTCTTCAGATCGCTTTACATTTCCACTGCAGTACACGCACATATGAACGTACATTTCCATGGGTCATTAAAACAGAAGTTCATGAAACAGTACCCATTCTTACTATGTGCAATGTTTGCTGAATATTTTCTATTTTATTATATTTTGAAATACAGTGCCCCACTAAATGTAATTCAGGCTGCACTAATAAATTGTGATTTGCTGGGTGAATCTGAAATACAGCCATGGTGGGAGTAGTTGTGAGTAACCTGAAAGGCAAAGAGATAGAGGTATAAAATAGGTACTTGCAGTGTTGATTTTGGAAGCAGAATATTTATGGGAAATAATTTGTTAAGAGGTAAAACTGTGAGGCAAAGTGAAAGAGCAGATCATAGGAGTCATATGGTGCAGGAACTGAGAGTCTAGGGCATTGGATTGCTCCACAAGGATCCCTTTGGGTATTGAAATCATTCAGGTGATGGAGAGACTTGGGAAGAGAGAGACACACAGAGGCAGACAGAGAGGCTGTCTTGGAGTGAGAGGGATGAGCAGTAGGTTGGTATATGACTGAGACAAGGGTGAAGAAAGGGTGGAACTGCTGAAAGTTCAGTCTCAAAGGGTTTTTATAAAAGATTGGAAAACCCAGTCTTAGTGGCACTGAGATGCTGGGAGGAGTCACTGCTGCTTTCTAGGGCAATGTGGCTCTTTGATCTTGGAAGTACTGCACAGGCACCTGTGTCTTTTGTGGATAATGTCTGTTGTCTCTAGACAATAAGACTATGAGGACAGGGGCAAAGTTTGTGCTGCATCTCTGAGGCTCTGGCACTGAGTCCTGTACCACACAGGAAAATCCTTGACTGTCATCTTTGTGTTTGAATGTGATTATTATTATTGTTATTATAATTTTTAAGATAGAGGGAGAGCAAGACAGAATAGTGCCATGCAAGCACTTTAACCACTGAGCCACTGCACCAGCCCCTGAGTGTGATTATTAAGTGATGCAATAGGAAGTACTTATTATGGTCTAGGCCACAAAATGCCAGTGATAGCATTCTGGATTTTGACACCACATGTAGAATTTCTAGTTAGTTTTATATACAGTCACAGTCTCTGTGAAAATTGCATCTAATAGGCCATTTTATTCCTATAAATCTTGTTTATTTTTAGAGTTGTTCTATAGTGGATATAACTCTTCTGGATGAACACAGGAAGCCCTTTTGGTGCATGAGTTCTCCAGTTTGCATGAGATCTGCTGCTTGCCCCTCAGATGGTCCCAACTTCTTGGGACAGACATACTATGTGGACTACATGGATACAGAAGGAAGAGTGCATGCGGAGCTGGTGTGGATTGAAGAGACTGAAGAATACTTCATTGTCAACCTGGTCCTTTACCTCAGTGTAGCAAAGATAAATGATTGGTTTGGGACAAAATACTAATAATTAACAGTAGGTGGCAAAGAGGTGAGCTGTTTATTTTTTACTAACAGCTTTGTTCCTGGTGTTGGAAGTTAAAATAAAGCATATTGCAATAATTTAGTGGCTTATTTTACATTAAATAGTATGATTTTTGTGTCATTTTAAGTTAATATTTAGAAGATGAAGGTAAAATTTTAAAACATGAACATAGCATGTTCCAATGAAAATAACATAAAAAGGAAAAAAGATATTTACTTTTCTTGTGCCTTTAAAGAAATCAAGAAAGTCTACCTAAGCCTATGGTCATGTGATCTGTGTGTGTGCATCTGCATGTAGGTACATTGCACATATGTGTTAGGTAGTTTAGTCTTTGTATTTTTATAATCGGTGAGAAGCTCAAATGAGAATACATATTTATGGTATCATTAGACAATTAGGCAGTACTATGTTCATGGAATTCAGCCATATTAAATACATTACTGTATTTAATAAAATGAAGTAGATAAACACATGGCCAAATTCAAAAGGGAAGATATATCTGAGATCGTTAGAAGAAATACAACTTACGTGTGCAACGTCTGGTGCAATACAATTAAGAAACACAACTCTCCATCTGTAGGGTAGAGATGGATGAGTTATCAAACACTTCACTTGTGGAAACATTCTAGGTAAAGTAATGTGTATGTAAGAATATGTTATTTTAGGGCATTTGGTTTCAAATTTGTTTTAGATTGTATGATGTTTTAATGATTTTTTATCTTCCTATTAAAAGAATCTCAGGGGTAATTTTTTATATCACATCATGTTTCTTGTAATCAGGTATGCATGATTAAAGCCATCCTCTCCTTTTCCTTCTTCTGTTATCTAACCAATTTTCTCTTTTGATGTATGTGGGGTGTGTGTGTGTGTGTGTGTACGTGTGTGTGTATGTGTGTGTATGTGTGAAAACGGAATAAAGGGGTTGAAGATAGTCATGAAGTAAAGACTTGGAACAGCTATTACATTATTATTTTTTTTAAAAAGAGACAGTGAGAGAGACAGAATCAATTTTATTTAGTTTTTCATGTGGCTTTTGTTGCTCTGACACTTAGCTGTGTACATGGTACTGGGGTTTGAACCCACGTCCTTGCACATGCCAGGCAAGCCAGTAACAGCTGAGAGACTGCTCCAGCCCCCCAGATGTTAGGTTATTGCCCAGAGAAGTGTGAGATTAGAAAGGATTTCTGCTGCTGACGCTGTCCTCCACCCTACTGTCCTCCTTGGCCTCAGAAAGCCCTTGAGAAGAGGAATTTGAAATCCCTATCAGACTTTGAAAGCACAAGCAATATTATTTCATGGTATCACCAACAAGGGGATTAGAGTGCCTGCCCCACGTAGTGGGTGTTGGGGACATAAGCTGCTTTGGGTTAGCAGTGACCAGAGAGAGTAGAATGAGGAATTGGTGAGAGGCAGGTGGCACCTCAGAGGCAGAAGTGTTATCATAGAGTCAAGTTTCACTTACAGTCCTGAATCTGAAAAGAATATGAGGAGACTCCCTGAACTCACTGGCTTACACTGTGCAGGGAATAGATTTCCTGAAAACAGCAGAAATAGGGTAGAGCCAGAGTAAGAACCCTGTGTCTTCATCTTCTGTTTAACAACACTTGGATGGAGCTGGGGGAGCCAGGCAACAGGATGGCTTTTAGGATGGGGCTTATTGATGCAACCCTTGCCAGTACTGGACTTCACTAATGCTTAATGTCTGTCTCTTAAGCCAGACTGCTAGTTCTTAGAGCAGGTACTGTGATTCTTGCCCGCTGCTTTCTCCCAGCAGGATGCCAGGCCAATAACTGATGCTCAGTAATTATTGGTTGAATCAATGAAAGTTGTGAACAGCTCTTGGAGCTGGAAGGAACCCTGAAGGAGACTGGGAGCCCTTCACATCTCAGCAAACATCTGCATTCTCCTTTGAAGAGACGTTGTTGGGCAGCAAGGGGAAGGTGCTCAAGACAGGGAGAATGGCTTCAGGAATCCACTCCAGAGCAAGTGTGCACACCTCATGTGACCGAGTAATGCTCCAAGACTCCCAGATCCTCACGCACCCTTTTTTGTGTCTGATACTTAAAGCTATTCCTTCTCCTATTGGTCTCCACATTTCTAAATATATCTAAACATAACAAGGTATGGATCCTAATTCCTTAATTCCTTTTTTAAAATAGGAATATTTTATTCCTATGATTCTGATTGCTTTATACTGCCTGGTGGATGACTGTCATTTGGGGCTTTCTCAGGGTGTCCCACTTTAGGAAATCCTGTCTTCCTTGTTTATATCCTTTTTCAATGGTATAAAATCTCCCATGGCTTTCTAAGAAAGGTTGACAGGGTATACATTTTGAATCCATGAATTTCTGAACAAACAAAAAACAACAACAAAATGTGATGGATAGTTTAGCTAGGTACTAAATATAAAATATATCTTCTCTTGAAATGTTGAAGAACTTTCTTCTTTGGCATTTACCACTGTGAGGAGATGTCATTTGCCTTTTTTTTTTTTTTACCTCTGTATGCAATCTCTCAGCTCTCTCTGGAAGCTTCTAATTTTAAACTTTTTTTTTTTTTTTAAAGAGAGAAGGACAGAGAGAGGGAGAATATTTTTATTTAGTTTTTCATGTGGCTTTCATTGCTCAGCCACTTAGTTGTGTATGTAGGTCTGGGGTTTGAACCCGTGTACTCACACATGCTGGGCAAGCACTGTAACTGCTGAGCCACTGCTCCAGCCCCTTTTTTGTTGTTTTTTAATTTGAAGATGATATGCTTTAGATGTCTTTGAATCAATTGTGGATTATTTTATCATTTTCTTGAAGAATGTGTGCTTGCAGCTCTGGATTTCTTCATCTAGCAGTACTTTCTCTATTTTCTTATTCTGTAATTTTTATTAACTGTCATTTTTTCTTGACTGATTCATGTTTCTTAACTTTTTCATCTGTTTTTTCTATTTTTTAATCTTTTGTTCTGTTTTCTGAAATACTGCCTAAATTTTATTTTTCAATCTTATTGCAATTTTTTTTCATTTTCTTAGTCAGGTGTTTACTTTTTGAAACACTTTTTCTCTTCTATTTTTTTTTTTGTTTCTCAAAATATCTGTAGCTGTTTTATAAGTGTAGTAATTTTTTCATTTCTTTTCCAGTGCTGTAGATTGAAACCATGTGCTAGACAGGTGTTGTACCACAGAGCTATATCCCAAACCCATAAAGGCAATATTTTTCCAAATGCAGGAGTTGGAAAACCTTTTCTATAAAGGCCCAGATAATAGTTTAGGCATCATGGGGCTTATGATGGCTGTTTTAGCTTATCAGCTCTACCATTATAATATGAATTCAGCTATAGTTGATCCACAGATGAATGAGTGTGGTCATTTTCACAAAAACAAGCAGCAGGAGGGAAGGAATAAAATTGACCAAATTATATTATGTGCATGTGCAAATATGTAACAATGAATCCCACTATTATGTATAATTATTCATGTATCAATAAAACTTCCTAAACAGTGATAGATCATTAAAACAACCATAGAAAACCAGGAAGGAACTTAATCTTTAAGCTAGTGTTTGGCAAATCCTGCAGAGAAGTCTCTTAGGCTATAAATTTTCATTTTCAAAAAATGTTTTTATCTTCATTGCAAAACCATAGTCATGGGTGCTAAAGTCAGAGGGTATAAGTGTGATGATAACCAAGACACTGACATAGTCAAAAGTTTCATGTCACAGGTTCTTATTATTTATAAAGGATGGGATAGTAAGCTCACAGTGAAGGAACCTGAGATGATAGCACCACATTACCTTACATGCTTACCTAGCATGCATGAGGAACAGGGTTCAAACCCTAGCACCATATAGGAACCAAGTGTCAGAGAAACAAAGGCTAGATGAAAAAATTGATTCTCTTCCTCTCTCCCTTAAAAATGCAAATTATTAAAGGCAAATGATTTTTTTGAGTTTGGAGGAGACTAGGATAGATGGAAGCAAGCATGATCTCTGATTAAATTTTGGATCAGAGAATAATACTAATGAAGAAATAGGTGAAAATTGAAGAAAGGATATAGAAGACAGTAGTACAGCAATGCTCATTTCCTGATTTCAGTAGCAAAAAGTAGCATGTTAACATTTGGATAATCTGAATGAAGGGAATGGAGGAACTCTTTGCCACATTTTCGCAACTCTCTTTTTTATGAAATAATACCGAAATGAAAAGTTAGTGAAAAATGAAACTGTGCCCCATGTTCTCTTATTTGGACTCCTTTTGTCTAATTTCCTTGATTGTTGGTTTTCCCATTAGAATTTGCTCTCTGCTCCTATTTAAGATGAAGGCTTTAGAGATTGACCAGACCTCCGCCGTGGGGGCATCAGCTGTAGTCAGCTGGTGGGCCACAACAGAGCAAGGGTATCGTGAATATCATTGAGCAAATCCTATCATATGAGGACTGTGTGTGCTTATATGAGCAACAGGAAATCTTTTCTCTAGGACTTCAACTTTCCTCACAGAAAACTCTCCAGTCCCTCCAAGGCCCAGGGTTTAGCAAGAGCACGTGGCAAGAAGGGAGTGGAGAGTGGTTTGCTGTGGTTACCACCTGGGGGAAGGTAAAACTAAACCAGGTCTCACTAGGCTGTGAAGGGACCAACATGTTTGGATCGGACTTTATATCAAAAACCCTTAAATGTTTTGCTTTGTTTTCATATAATATATAAAGGTAATATTTTCAAATAATAGGAAAACATAAAGCAGAATATAAAAAATATCTCTCTAAACTTCCACAACCCCAGTTAGCCAAAGTAATCAAGCTTTCTGACTTGTTTTTCTCTCTGCTGTGCAGTGCCCTCAGCCCTGTTAGGATGCAGCATGAGGCCTTTACCAGATGCTGAGCAGATGGCTGTGCCGTGTTCTTTCTGAGGGCACTGAGCTAAATTAACCTCTATTTTTTATAAATCACTCAGTCTCAGGTATTTTGTTATATCAACGGGAAACAGCCCATGGCACCATCTAAGTGTTACTATTTATTGAAATTAAGTTGTCAGACACATGAAGTAAAAGCATTTACTAATCATATTCCTTTGTTGGGAAGAAAGCCTTTTGTTTGCACAGCAAAAGGAATGATTATGTAGGGCACGTTCAATACAAAGAATCATGAAGTGGAGGAGTCATTGAGTTGGATAAATTCAAGAAAAGTAACAGGTGCAAACTCTTGATTATGCATGTGGCAAAAAAATAAGTTTGAGTTACAAAAGCGTATTTACCACTAGTGTGGAGTAAAAGAGACATACTTTTATCTCATGTATTCTCTGATGCAAAATAATCTCTGGTTTAACATCAGGTCAAAGATCTGACCAACTTTTGCAGAGATGATTTGTAACTTGATAGTTGTCTCTTATTTTTGCCCATATCTACTGTAAGTATAATAATGATAACTGATTTAGAAACAACATGCTTACACAGGAAAATCTATGTAAATGGTTTCCAAATGTTTGTAATGTAAAGAAATGGTACCTCCAACAAGCTGAATGTAAAACATAGTTTATGGCACCAGTGCACATTTGAATGTGGAATAGTGTGTCATCCACCTTGAGCCTGGGAGAGTCTTGTGGTCTCCTGTGGCTTCAAGAAATAACACTTGGATTTCCTATGAGCTACAGTAAACACGAACCGGATCGCTGCTAGACAAGTCCTAAGCTGCGGAAGCTGCTGGCTGAAGGCACACTCACTGAGCACAGATCAGTCGGATTAGACATGTCATGCAGGGGGTGAGGGTGGCAGCAAGGTCCCAAGGAAACAAGCAGTTGCTGCGGAGAAGCATTGTAGTGTACATTTGGAAGCAGCTTAGTGTTAGACCTGAGTCTGCAGCCAGAGGGGCCACCAGCTGGCAGGGAACCAAGAATACAAGGCTGGTCTGGGGCAACGTGGGCAGAAGGTGCACCTGCAAACACACAGGCCCTGTTGTCTGTAGTTGCTGAGAGCCAGCAATGCTCAATAGAGCCTGAGCTCACACATCCATTTCCCATGCTGCACTGAGCACTGTGGTGCCAGTTTTGTTCCTGAAAGTGATGTGCAGGACGTGAGTGCTTGGAAGAGACTGCCTGTTCAATGTCAGACCTAGGATGTCCTTGAACAGTGAGCCATGAGCGATAGGTCCTCAATTTCACCCTACTGGCTCAGCCTGAGCGTCTGGCCTGTGCAAGCCCTTCCGCTTTACCTCCCTCTCGACTTCTTGATGATTATAAAAGGAACTCTGGGAATTGCCCCAAAGGCAAACACATGGTCACTAGTTGACTTACACTCATGTGCTTGAAGCATAGTGGAATGGGCAGAAAAAAATGAATTCCTCTGTATGTGCCTAATTCAGAAAAGTGTTTACAGAATCAAGATAAAGCACTGGTGATTTCTCACTGGCTTTATGTTGCCTCAGGAGAGAGTGAAACATTTATCATGAAATAATAGTGACTTTTATTTTTAATAGATGACAGCTTATTGTATGCCAGGCACTATGCAATAATTTTACCTATATCTTTTAAAATCCTTATAACCAGATGGGTAGATGATATGATAATGACATTTTATAATGAGGAGCACAGCACAAGGAAGTTATTTAATAACCAGAGGGGCACATCTGGTAATAATCATGACTTGCATGATTCTGAAGCCTAAGCCCTAGTTTTGCTCTACACCTCCACGTGTGCTGTGGTGCAGGAGGGCAGAAGATCCATTATTAACATTTACCACACAGCATGAATAATTATGCAGTAAAGCTAATTCTTCCCAACAGTGGCAAATTTATTAAGAGAATTGTTTCTTATGTCAATGAAGCTCATCTCCATGAACACAACTGAGCTAAGAATAGCTGTTACTTGGAGAAGCACAAGATGGCAGGGCTTCAGAAGACTTTGTAGTGCCGTAGGAAATAAGATACAACCCATCGGTACAAGAAATGATCAAATAGACACATGGAGCAGAAGAATGTGAAAAACAGTAAGTTCCTGAAGACAAAATGGGTGTTGGCAACTTTACAGCAAAAGGATAAATAATTCAGTTAAAAAGTGGGCAAAGGAACTGAATAGACATTTCTCCAAAGAAGAGATACAAATGACTAACAAGTATATGAAAGCATGTTTAGCATCATTAACCATCAGGAATACAAATCAAAACCACAATGAAATGTCACCTCAGACCTTGTAACATGACTGTTACCAAAAGAGCAAACCAATTGTTGGTGAGGACATGGAGAATTGAAATCGTTGTCCACCGTTGGTGGGAATGCAAAATGATGCAGCCTCTATGGAAAACACAATGGAGCTGCATAAGAAGTACAACTAATGTATTATCAAATAATTCCAGTTTTTTTCTTTGAAGAGCAGAAATATTTATTTCTCTAAGATTACTTGAATTCTAAAAGTAGGGAAGTCTTTTCATTTGCTGCTTGTAAATGCTATGTTGGATCTTGACTACATGCAGAAAAACTCTTTGGTGATAATTTTAATGTATTATATAAGAGTTAAAATAATTTTTTAAATTTGTTTGACATAGTCTTACATATTGGAAGAATCATTGTTACATATTCATGCATACATGGATGTTGACAAAGTAAATTAAGGCTGACCCTAGTCCAGGATCTCCCCACTTAATCCAGTCCCTGCTCTCATGACTCCTCTAGTTTATCCCCATGTTATAGATAAAAATAAGTGTATGCATATGTATTAATTTTTGAAATTTCTGAACTTCTCTGCCTGCCTGTGTATAGTGGGGTGTATCACGGGAGTTGAGAGTTCCCAGTTAATTTGATAACCCTCCTAATCCCTCCCTCCCCTTCCTGCCTTCTTCTGTCTCCCTCCACCTTCTTAGTTATGGTTCCCCCTGCTTATGTGAAATTTCATGTATGTTAAGTTTGTTGTTTGAGCTTAGGTAACTTTTATCCTGTCTTAGATTATACTCTGGGTTTCACATATGAGAGAAAACATTCAGCCCTTAAGCCTCTGAGTTTGGGATGTTACACTCAGCATAATTTTTCCATCTCCATCCATTTGGCTGCAAATGCCAAGATATCATTCTCTCTAATAGCAGAGTAGAACTCCATTGTATATATGTACCACAGTTTTTGAATCCACTCATCTAGCAAGGGGCATCTGGGTTGGTTCCATAGTTTACCTATTGTAAATTGAGCTTCTATAAACATTGATGTAGCTGTGTCTCTGTAACATGCCGATTCTAGCTGTTTTGGGAAAATACCCAGGAGTGGGATAACTGGATTGTAAGGTGGTTCCAACCCTAGTTTTTTGAGGAGTTCTATAATCCCACTTTGAGTATATATTCAAAAGAAATGAAGGGTCTTGAAGAGGTATTTGCACTTGCATGTTCATGGCAACATTGTTGACAAGACTGAAGATATAGAATCCACCTACATTTCCATCAGTGGGTAAGTGAATAAAGAAAACGACACACACTCACAAACACAAATGCAGTTGGGCTTTAAAAAAATAAAGACAATAATCTAGATGAACCTGGAGGACATCATGCTAATTGAAATAAGCCAGATACAGAAAGAAAAATACTCCTTTATTTGTTGAATCTAAAATACTCCAATCTCATAGACAGAGACTAGAATGGTGGTTGCCATGAGCTGGGGGGAAGGGGAAATGAGAAATGACTCTTCAATGGTATGAAGTTTTAGTTATGTAATATGAATGAAGTCAAGAGATCTGATGTCCAACATTACCCCTACAGTTACCAATACTGTGTACTTGAACATTTGTAAAGAGGATAGATCTTGTGTTCTTCCCACAAAGAAAAAAAAAGTCATATGCTGGCATCTTTGATAGGCACTCAATTCAGGCACCGTTTTTTTTTTTTTTATGTTTTTAGACACAGGACCTTCACTATTCTTAGGATGTGTATCCTCCCTTGACAACTCTTGCTGGAATATTCCTCTCCATGTTGTGCCAACTCAGAGGCAACATCTGCCTCTAAGTATCAGAAAGTATGCCTCACTGTCATGTCTCACCCTGGAGACAGTATGTCCAGCCCTTCCGGCCCATCTCCGTTTTCAAGGAGGACACTGAGGTAGTTCTCAGAGCACCAGCTGAAGATGCTGGCTTTTCATGGACTCTAGTTGCCCCGAGCTGTCCTGCAAAATATG
The DNA here is from genome assembly GCA_004027875.1 of Aplodontia rufa. Taxonomy (NCBI): domain Eukaryota; kingdom Metazoa; phylum Chordata; class Mammalia; order Rodentia; family Aplodontiidae; genus Aplodontia; species Aplodontia rufa. The sequence goes on along the minus strand of PVKS010007294.1, from coordinate 43,129 downwards.
AAAATAAAATCTTACTACGTAAAGTGCATTAAAATAAAACAGTATTTTGACTCTACCATGTCAGCCACAGCCATGTTTGTTGTGTGTGCCATTGATAGAATTTAGAGTTGGTAGAGATAAAAACCCAAAATGAAACTGTAGTAGCTAAAACTTCACTTAAGAACACTAGACTGTGAAGTAATAACCACGGAAGAAAAGGCTCAGCAGCAAAAGTGTTAATTGGTGAAACTGATGGGAACCAAAGTACCAACGAGTCCAATATGTGTTGTGAAATGTATATCGATGAGAATTCTTCCCAGTGAAGACTTAAAACTGAGAACTGTTTATTTTTGTGGTCTTGGAAACTGGTCAAAGAATTGTGTTGGTTGAATGACATTTAGTGTTGCTCTAATTCTGAGGAAAAGGATTTTATTGATAAAAAAGACTCAAAAACCATTCTCAGGGTCAAAAGAGTGGGGTGGAAAATTTTGAGCATTTATTTTACTGATTCAAAATGTCAAATACTTCTCAGCTGTAGTGTACTTAAAGCTGAGAAAAAATTCTATTTTTTTAAAAAGAGACTAAAAGGAATAATGACCAAATAAAACCAGTTTGATTTGTTGCAGCCATGGGATTACGAGTATGTTTTATTTGTAATTCTATTAATGTTACTATAGTATAATAAAATATTTAAAGTCAGAAATTTAGTTCATGATTGCATTAGCTGCACTATTAAATTCTAGCGCGCTGGACTATGGAGCCTGTCATGAAATTGGTCTTTGATTTACACATCACCCACATCCCACTACTGCCTTGCTACCCCTGCTTCTGAGCCTTTCTGGTTCATGCCGATCTTTCCGCATTAGGGCAAGAATTGCAACTGTCATGGAGTGAGGCACTAAGTGTTATCTGTTTGCGAACAGATTTCTATACCCAACCACCTGTTTTCCCAGAACAGCACGCTTTTTTCCTGTGGTGAGATTCTATTGGCCACTGTTCTACCACTAACTTGCTAAGTTTCCCTCTTGTTCTGCATAAGTGGGATGAGTGGTTGTGCAGGAGAAGTTTATTCTGAAGCAGCTGATAAAAGGCCACAGTGACGTTTCTGTTCACCACTGGCTCCACGTGCAGCTGAAACCACCCACACCGTGCCTGGCCTAAGGCTGTAAGCATTTGCTCTTCTCTCTCCTGAGGGGCTCGTTCTGGTGCATGGGTGACTGCTTTAAAGAGATTCTTAAAGCTGTATTGTAGCTGAATGGGAAAACTTTAATTCATGAAGGGGCATTAGAACTATGTGAAAAAGCTCTGCTCTGGAGGCAGATGAAGTAATGCAGTCTCGTGGATTTATGTGACCATTCACATTTATTCCTCAAGGTATCATTAAGTTAGAGAGTATACTCATGCATTTTAATCACTGTGATGTATGTGGAAACCTAAGCAACAGAGGGCAATACTGTGTGTGGAATCACTCCCACCAGTTCCTGGGTCTGGGGGAATTATTCCCTTAATTTCTGTGAGGGCTTGAAGCTGAGTCCTTAGGAGTTTAAAGCAGCTTTTTGGACACAGTATTTAGGATTGTGTTGGGTTGTCCATGAGGACAGTGAGATTATTGTGCATCAGATGAAGGCCACGCTTGTTTCTGACTTCCACACCCTGGCATTTATACGCACAAGTTCTCCTTGAGCTGCAGCTAGAATTTGCGTTTAAGTGGCAGGCACCGGCCCAGTGCTTTATGGCAGTCATTCTGACGGCAGGTGGGGAACCTTTCACCTGTTCACAGCAGCAGTGACCCAAGAATGAAATTCAGCATGTGTTTTTTGTGCACCGGTTTCAGCGCAAAGCAGTGGTCTAGGTGTGGTGCATTCAAAGCTGACAAGACACGAGGCTGCCCGCTTTCAACAGACCTTGAAATATGGTTTGGTCATCATTTTGTAAAACTGAGGTCCTCTGGGTGGAGAGAAAAGCATAAGAAGGAAGGGAAAAAGTGGAAGGACACGTGGGGAAAGCTGCTTCCTTCTTAGTAGTTCACAGACCGAGCTGCGCTGAGGTTTATCCCAAGCACAAGTTCTCAGGTGTTGGAAAGGGAATATGAGAGATGTAGGAGGATGGGGAAAGAATGGTCAGAGAGAGACAGAAATTGGAGGGGGACTGGAGAGAGAGGTGGGTGTAGAGATGGAAAGAGATAAAAAAGGGGCTCAGAGCTGCTAAGGAGGCCAGGGGAGATTGGTAGGAAGAACCCAGAGCACCTCCTGGAGCGCTTTGCCTAAATGGATGCAAACATTCTAATATTCTTGTCACAGCGTCTTTTACTCAGAGACGCGTTTGGCATAGAAGCAATATTATCTCATTTGTCAATAGTTGTGAGCGCTTCGCTTTTGCGGTCGATGTGTGTGGCTCACATAGTTCATGTTACCTACTGGCACCGTTGAATTGGGAAGTTTTCACAGATGCCGTAGTCACACGGTGTGTGTGTGCACAGCTACGATGGCTCATTGCTGAGCTCCAGATGAAAGTCTGCCTCACACTTGGGCACAGTTTTGGGAAATAGTATTCATATGGTTCATAATAATGTCTTTTTCTTACTTCTGTATAAATACAGGAAAGCATCCAGTTTGAGTTCACATGTAAAATGCTTCAAACTGTGTTTTCCCTTCTTCAGTGACACTAGATACGTGCACTTCATGCTGTGTGAGCTTATCAGAACACAATGCAGGCATATTTTGTGCAAAAATCAAAGACTTCATCTTCCCATTTTGAACCAGCAGGGACAGCTGGGGAGGTTTTGTTCCTCAAGGCCTGGCTTCAGGATTAAAGGCTGGCATCACTGGTCTGGGGTCAAGTTGGGCTCTGCCATTCTGTGGCACTGACCTTGAGTGTGTTTCAGCTTGCTCATACACGATGTGGGGTAGCAAAAGGGTGCTCTCCTGGGCTGGAGCAGTGGCTCAGTTGTTGGAGCACTTGCCTGGTGTGCATGAGGACGTGGGTTCAAGCCCCAGCACCACATACACAGCCGAGTGTCCCAGAAGCAAAGGCCAGATGAAAAAATAAATAAAATTCATTCTTTCTCTGTTTTTTTTCTCTCTATAAAAACAAAACAAAACAAAAATAAAAGTGTGCTCATCTAATGGGGTCGTGGGGGCAATAATGGCATCTGCAGGTAAATCAGGAACTGACCCTGCAGCTCCCGCTGCACCAGCACAGCACTTATGTAGGGGCACAAGCGGGCCAGTGCTGGGCAAGGGGAGAAATCTCTGCCTTTGGAGTCCTGGGAATCATTACTGCTAGCTGGGCATGTTGGTACAATCCTGTAATCCTGAGGCAGGAGGATCACAAGTTCAAGGTCAGCTTCAGCAACGTGGGGAAGCCCTAAGCCTTAGTGAGACCCTATCTAAAAAAAAAAAGAACAAAAAGGGTAAGACTGGGGATGTGGCTCGGTGATTAAGTGCCCCCGGGTTCAATTCACAGTACCAAATGATAAATAAGTAAATAAAAAAATAAATTACTGTCATTGGCTTTGGAGTACTTAAATCTTTGAGTATATTTATGAAAGGGACTCTTGGGGGTGCATTTGGGGGTCAGAGGGGGACAAGGTTGTCTGGGCTCTGGAGCAGGAGCCCTGGCCCAGAGGTGAGCAGGGAAAGGCCACACTCACCCACCAGCCAGCATCATGACCCCTCTGAGTCAGCCTTTGCCCCTGCAGGGCCTGAGGCTGTAGCACCTGTGGGTGGCCAGTGGCAGTTCCAGTTGTCCCTGAGCCTCCTTCCTGAGCACCTTCAGTGAAGGTTTCTGGGGCTGGTGCAGAATGACTCTCTGTGTCTCTGTAGATAACTTGTCATTTCTTTCAGCACCCAAGACTAGGAAGGAGAGGGAAACCTATTTTTATAGGGCAAAGGTAAGAAAGTGTTTAACAGCCAAGTCAGGAACAAGCAAGGCTTCATCTTCAGGAATGCCGCCCCTCCTTCAAGCATTCTGAGTCCCAGCATGGAGGGCTTGGCGGGGAGCATGATCATGTGCTGCCTGTGACATCCACGTCCCATCAGAGGTTAGCGCTGTCCCTTCTGCTCTGGGTGACGGGGAAGTGAGGATGCAGACACAGAAGAGGGAGCTCAGTGGAGCAAGCAGCAGATGACCTGTGCTGGACACAGAGACACAGCAGTCACCCAGGGGCACATGGCCGCTCACCACAGCCTGGGCCGGGATCTTCTGCAGCCGTGAGGCCCAGTGGGACCGGCGCCTGTGACCCAGGCTTCACCTGTGGTGCTGACAGTTTTCAACAGCTCTGCCCCTTCGCTCAGAAGACTTCCTCAGTGTCCTGACATCCTCAGTGCTCCCCACCGACGGTCGTGACGGTGGTGGACTCCAAGGCAGGGACAGGCTTTCATCAGGACGGGGAGTTTTCCTTCCTGTGTGTGCCCTGAATCTCCAGCGATGGTCACGCACCTCACCTGAGGGACTGCAGCTAGCTGGAGGAAACACGATGCGAAACCCCGTCTAAGCAGTCTGCCTGCCTTCAGGCTCGTGACATTCTCTTTACGCGGGGACACTGTTTAGACGTCTGTGGATGTCCTCTTCCCTCCATGCCTTCGAGACACACAGCCTGGCCAGGGACCACTAACACCTGACACTTGTGTGTGTGTGTGTGGGGGGGGGGGTGGCGGCGCTCTGGGTGGAGCAGCACTGGCAGCTGGATGGGACTGTCCTACCTGACGTGGGAACATGCTGTGCGCCTGGGTGGGGGCCTGGAAGTGTAATCCAGGTGTGCGGTGAGCTTGTCTCCCCACTCCTTGCTGAACGCAGGCCACGCGTAACTGCAGGAGAGTGAGGGTGAAGGTCTACTGTGGTCTGAGCACCACTGCCACAGCACAGAGGCCAGCTCTGCATGGCACTTGCAGGGAGGTGACCGGAACGTGTAGCTCCTGACGACTTAGGAAGATGTATTGCCCCTGCACACTTCTACCCCCTCTCTCCTGCAGAAATATTAGCAGTGTTAATATTCTGGAGAAATAGTCAAGAAACGTTCCGAATCATAAATCAAGGCCACGGGGAACACGGCCCGAGGTAGATCACTGCTCTTCCTGTCGCGCCGCTGCAGAGGACAGCTTGAGAAATCGCTCAGTAATGACAGCAGAGGTCCCTGGTGGAGCTGGCTCCTTCCTCAGGAGTCTGGTGGAGGACAGCATGCACCAGGACATGCAGAGGAGGCCGTGTATGCGGACTCCTTCCCAAGGGTTCAGTTCAACTCTGCAAACACTTCCTGAGGACCCAGCAGCCTGTCACTCCAGCACATCCCACAACTGCATTTGTCTGCAGTTCAGCAGTGAGTCCCCTGCTTTCCACCATTTGTGTCCACATAACTAGAAGACACGCCTCATTTTCAGATGTCTTGGTTAAAGTTGTTCAGCAACTTTGAACAAGGAAACCACACACCCGCTAGATTAAAGATAGGCTCACAGCTCTGCTCTTCCCTCACTGTGTCGGAACCTTACAGAAGTTGTTTCATATGAAAGGAAGTCGCCCATCCAGCGATCGGAAATCCGATTTATATAACAAGCAGCTGCAGATGGCACTGAAAGCTGCAGAAATGTTTTGTAATTCTCTCTCCTCCTAGCAACTCAGCTCAAGTGCGTCTAAAGGAAGACGCAGACACACATGCACGTGGGGAGACAGGATGCAGCTGAAACGTTCAATTTTAGAAAGCTGGGAGCATCGTGGCTGCATAGAGGGTACAGTGATCACTGTAACCATCTGGGCCTCGGAGAGGGGTACAAGATGTAATGTCCTGGATAACCAACTTGATGGCTCACTTCCAGAATGATCTTGAAGTTGTCATTTAGAGGACAAGCGTGCTAACCAAGTTGGCACGCTAAATAAAGTCCACAAACAGGGCATGCTGCATCAAGAAAGCTTCAGAATTCATTAAAGTTTGCTACCGGAGAGAAATCGCAGTCGCAGGCTAATGTCATCCTTCACATGGTAGTTGACAAATGTGGAATCCAAGCGGGGTTGCTGAGGTGCATGCGATTCTCATCTTCTCCTGACTCCACCAAATTATTAGGCTGCTCATAGTCCAGCAGAAGAGTGGGCTTTTGTTTATGCGATTAGGCAAGTTGTTTTCAGAGGCAAATGGACACTGCAGATTGTGCCTCCGTCTCTGCCCACAGAACGTTGACAGCTGTGTGTCCGGACAAGTTAATGGCCTTGGAGCTCCTCAGCCAGGGCTGGGGAAGTCTCCACGTGGGGAAAAACTTGAAGCACTGGAGTAAGCCTTCCTCTGTCACACCCTGAACCTACTAAATGACAATCGACCACACCATCATTTGCAGAATTACCTTCTAGTCTTCCATCTCTATTGACAAGGTGGGGTCGGGAAGAAGAGGTTATTACTTGGAGAACTTCTCTGTTTTGTGAGAATTAAAAAGAAAGAAAAGAAAAAAAGCAAAGGAAAGGATCAATAAGTGACTTGTGAGAAGGACATTTTTCCCTTGTGTTTTTTTATGTAGTTTAAAAATATGAGAGGAAGTCAGGCATGGTAATATAAACCTGTAATCCCAGCAACTTGGGAGGTAGAGGCAGGAAAGTCACAAGTTCAAGGCCAGCCTGGGCAATTTAGTGAGACCCTGTCTCAAAATAAAATAAGCAAGGCCGGGGGTGTAACTTGTGGGTAGAGCATCCCTTGCTTGAGTCCCCAGTAACACACACACACACCCCGCAAGATGAATTGGCACAGTATTTGTTAGAGGAACGGGGGGTGCACTGAAGGGGCGTGGCACACGAAGTGAAATGTTGGCGCAACTCCAGCTTAGAAAGCAAATGACACCATCTTGCCGGGACGGTGCGTTTCCACCCTCTCCCAGAGTACTAGGCTTTGCTGAAAGCAGTTGAACCCACTCTTTCCAGAGGTGAATGTGGCCTTTCAAATTTGTGTCATTTCCATTTCCATATGATCCTGAGAGCTAAGAAGGGCCTGGTGCTTAGAAGACAGGGGTGAGAGTGCAGGGTAAATGACCTCCTGGCCCAAACCTTCCACCCCAGTATCCAAGAAGGCACAGCCTCAGGCTTCTGTGGGGCAAGGTGCAAAGGCCAGGCGGATCCCCTTCCTGGCGGAAACACCCTCCTGTGTGCCTGGTTTTAAACTGTCCTGCTTGACACCATTATTGTGTAAAGGAACACATTGTAGGCAAAGCTGATCCGTGAAACCTTAGATTATTTATTAGATGTCCAGGGTGAGGTTGTCTCCTCTCCTTTGGGTGATTTTTCACATTATTGAAAAATTCTCAAAGGTCTTATTTTTTTTCCTCCAAACATTGAAGTAGATTTCTTAGATTTTTATGAATTGTAAAAATGATGTATGTTCTTGGCAAGAAGTGTAAACCAGAGCATGATGGATGTAGAAATCACTGTAAAGTGAGTGGATAAAACTAATATTAATAATAAAACAGTGCACAAAATACTGATATGGTGAAGACAAAATCTCAAAGAATTATAAACAAATTGATTCCAGTGGAAAATTAAAGAAAATAATTTCTTAGAAAAACTGATTTAGACAGAAATGGAACACATGAATGAAAGATAACCATTGAAGAAATTCAGTCAACAAGTGAAAACATACATTTAAGCCACTTCTGCCAAGTTCACAGAACTTGAAGCTGATTTTATTCTTCAACCTCAAGGACGAGATAATACCGTTTTGTAAACTGTTCCAGAGTATATGAAAATAAGGAGCACTTCCCCATTCATTTAAAAATAATTTTTAAAATTCAAAATTCTAAGTTATATAGAAAGTTGCATAAGACAAGCATGTACGAGTTGATGCGTGCCTGAAAAGGCTGTGACCTTGCCATTATTGCCACAGCCCGGCCTCCCCGGACCCTTTCCCCGCCGCAGAGCCTCTCTCTTTTCCTTGTGGCTAACCATTGCCCCAGCTTTTAGGATTTCACATTCTTACTTTTATTCTTACTCTTATAATCTTAGTTTGTATTCCTTTATACTTGAGTTTTGTATGTTTTTGAACTTTATGGAAACGTCCTGAATGAATTCTGGGGCAGTGTAGTAAGATTGAAGATAAGGAACACGTGAGCGTGGGTGGAAAGAAGCAGCAACCACGCCATCACTGCGCATGCATGTCAACAGCAAGATCGCACTAAGCTGTGGACAGTTTTCAAAATGGGAGCTCAGCAAGGCACCTGGGCCAAATATCTGCATATACAAATTCATCTAATTTATTTTGCAAACCAATCATGAGGAAGACTAATTAACAGTTACCTACAAACCTGCTCAAAACAAAAATAACTGCATGGTTCTTGGGAGCAAGACCAACCAAAGGCTATGGAAGAACTCTGTAGAGAAAATGTACAACCTTCTCAAAATACATGAGCAAAAAACATAAATAAATGTAGAGAGTTACCATTTTCACAGATGGAAAGGCTTTTTGTAACACTGTCAGTTCCCACCAAGTTAATCTACAAATTCAGCATCATTGCAAGTCAACTACAAAAAGAGCTTTTCCTTTAATTCACTAATTTGAAACCATATAGAAAACTACAAGATAAGAATGGAGATGCTTTTGGAAAAGAAACAGAAGGATCCACTTTCAAGGTATAGTAATGAGGAGAGTATAAAATTAGCATAAGGATAAAATATTGATTTATAAACAAACAAACATGAGAACCTAGAGATGAAGCCATGAATAACAGAAATAGTTTATGACAGAATAGCATTCTCATTCAGATGGGAAATAATGGACTATTCGATTATTGGTGCTTGGACAACTCGATATCCACATACAAAATATTAGAATTATGCTTCCTGTGTCGCACAAAAATCCACACCAGGTAGATCATGGGCATAAGCAAAACTTCAAGCTTAGGGAGAAAATATCAGAAAATATCCAATCTCAGTGAAGCAGGGACTTCAAACAAACACACATAAAATACAAGCCATGAGGAAATATGCAGATCAAATTGGCCGTATTTAAAGCAGAGAACCGAGGAGCGACAAACCCAGAGATTTGGAAAATATACAACTACTGATAAGCTACCGATATTCAGAATATATTTTAAAAGCACAAAACTCATTTAAAGTTACGTGCCAAGATCAGCAGTTCAGTGGGGAGGTGACAACTTGCAGGGGAAGACCCACAGCCCCAGATGAAGACAATCAGTTTTCAACAAAATCCAGGCCACACTCCATCTCACCCGCTTCAGTTGGCAATGGTGTGAAATTCTGATCCAAATGGTGGTCCGAATGTGGAGGACAGAAATTCGTATGAAACTGATAAGAACAGATACTACCCTTGATCTTAGCCCAAACTGGGGGAGCCATAACTATGAAGGTGGGGGGAGAAGGGAGGGAGGCAGGGAGGGGAGGGACGTATAAGAGGGGTTCTCAATGCAGCTGGGAACGCACGACTCCCATTGGAAGCCTAACTGCGCTCAGGCAGGCAGAGAAACTCAGAAATTTCAAAACTTAATGTACATGTATATGGTCATTTCCAATTATCGCACAGGGGTATTACAGAGGAGACATGAGATCAGGAATGGATGAAGCGGGGAGATCCTGGACTAGCATCAGCCTTAACTTAATTTGTATGCATGAATATATAACAACGATTCCCTACAATATGTAAGACTATGTCAAACAAATAAAAAAAAAGAAATTCATATGCTGGACCAGTGGAAGTGCAAATTGGTATAACTCCTCTGTAAAATAATTCTCATTCTTCAATAAAGTTGAAAACAGCACTTGTGTCGCATGCACAAGTACATGAGTTCAAACCCCAGCACCCACGTACACCACTAAGTGTCAGAGCAACGAAAGCCATGTGAAGAACTCAATAAAAAATTGAATCTCTCTGTCTGTCTGTCTCACTGTTCTCTCTTAAAAAAAAAGTTGAAAATAAGCAAAACCAAAAAGCAATTGCCTTTCTAAGTATATGCCAGTGGAAGTCTTGTGTATATGTGTACAAAGAGAGATACATAATGTTTATAGGAAGAGTATTAAGAAATTGTAAGCATCTTATGTTTTTCAACAAGGAAATGAATAAGTATATTGTAGCATGTTCATAAAAAGTTAATATCATATAGCAAGATAACATGGCTGGATCAGAGCTACATGAATGATTCCAGGTAAATCTCAAAAACATAGCATTACAGTATGATGGAATTTATATAAAATTTAAGAACTATCAAGACCAATTCTCAACACAGTTTACAGAAACATGCATTTGTAGTAAAATCTTTAAAATATGCATGGAATGATAAACATCAAGTGAAGTGAGTGGTTATGTTTGGGTAGGGAGGGAAGAAAGGAAATGAGACTGAGGATACTTCTAAAGAAGTGATATGAAGTCAATACAGCAAACAATAAGACGTAACTCAGAAGAATGGTGTACCTGAAATGTCTCATAAAGAGATTAAAATCGCCATCAGTACAAAATCATATATCACACTCTACATTGAAATTTAATATCCAGTGTTCCTGATGTCTCGCAAGGACATATTTATAGTCAAAAGCATTTCATGATTATTCTTTAATTTATGTAAGATGTGTGCTTATTTAACTTTCTAGAAAGTAACATATTTAAATAAATCCAAATATGCAAATAATAAATAGACAAACATATATAATCTCATTTACGGCATTAATGAGAAATTCTCAAGAATATTGTAAAAGAACTGAAAGTGGATAGTGGTTTTCTTTCAGCTTCCATTCAATCTGGTTCTAGTTCAGCCTTTCCATGCCAATTCCTTACCCCTGGGAGGACCCTGAACACAAGTGACTTCTCAAAGATGAAACCTGGAGTGCGACATGTCTGTGATCTGAGCTGTGAGATGCAGATGCACCGGGCAGGGAGACTGGTGTTTTGCAGACATTCCCGTTGCTCTCTTGGATCTCTCTTTTCATAATTCATCGTCACACATCTGAGTGCACTGGCTGTCCCGAGTCCCAAACTGCGAGAGAAGCAGCCTGTAGAGCTGACGCAAAGTGACGGCAGTTTCTGCTCTCAGGAGGCAGCACCAGTGATTCCAGAGTCCACCCTTCCCCACGTGGAGCTCTGTTGTCATGTCCGGATTTGGCTTGGACGATAACCTTCTCGGTTGTTATGACAAAATGCCACAGTCTAGGTGGCTTGAACTACAGAAAATTCTTACAGTTCTGGAGACTCAACTCCAAGATTAGGGTCCAACTTATACTGGATTCCCGAGAAAGGCTTTCTTCCTGGCCTGCAGAAGGCCACCTTCTCACTGTGTCCTCATCTGGGGAGCAGAGAGGGAGAGCTTTGGGGTCCCTCTTCATAAGGACACCAATCCTATCAGGTCAGGGTCACTTAGCTTATTTTCTTTCTCTAAATACAGTCTCGTGGGAATTAAGACTTCAGTATAGGAAGGACACATGCACTCAGCCTGTAGCACCAGCCAGGCAATGATGCTGTTGAGTCATGGGGGTTGCTATTGCCTAACAGTGTGCAGAGCCTTCAGGGATGGGTACATCAAGTGCATCTGCTTCGATTGCCACTCAGCCTCTTCTGCTACTGTCTCGCCAGATGTGTATATCAAGAACATCGGCATCTACTTCAGCCTCTCAGAAGAGGTTTAAAAATAGATTCATGCCACCTTGCAGTGGAAATATGGAAATTTGGATGAAAATTTAGGAAAATATTGATCTACTATTTGATGTTTATTATTCCAACTGTTGCATGAAGTGTGATGTTGAATCGTGCAGGAAGAGCAGATATTTGGAATTTCATTTTCTCCCTGGAGCACTGACAAACCACACGGTGCTTGGCACAGAATAAGCACATAATAAAAGTTGAATTTACTTACTGAACAAATGTATGAGAACCTGTTACTGATGTGTTTCTATAGCCCAACCTGGTTTGGTGGGTAACTTTTACTTCTGAACATACCACTATTTTCCTGTGCCTGGGAATCTCCTTCACATGTGTAGGTCAAGGATATAATTGATATTTAATATTTGAAAACAAGTGGATGTCTTGGATACCGAAAGACAGCACCAAGACTCTTCGTTTATAATTTTATTATCCAATGTCCCAGGTTTATTCTTTAACTTATCCTTTTGTTTCCAACCATTATTTGTGCATTGTGAATCATAAGGCCTTAAAGAATCCGAAAGAATAAATAGCAGGAAGTCTCCAGTGGGTAAGTGTTTTGGAGGCAATACAAACATTCTGTAAATGAGAAGTCTGGCCTTTACAGTTTTGGTCCATATTTTGTTGGCAATGATGGAAATCAGGAGAAAGATCACCATCATTTGATTTTGTTTTCCAGGACCTGAAAGATGGCTGCAGGAGAAGGGGGGCTCTTAGGACTGGGCTGGGTGTGGACAGAGGTACTGGCAGCTGTGTGTGAGGAGGACCGGGAAGGATTCCGATTTCCCTAACTGAAGAGCTGCATGCCCAAAGCAAACTGTCCTCCCCATGACCTTTACACTTGGTTCTCCCTATTGGATGTATAGAAACAGGGTCCCTTTGAAATGCAGAGTTACTTTGAGCAACTGTAGTTTTTAAATTTGTCAAATCAGGCAGATGAAGTAGAAAATAAACTCTTTGAAGTTGGACCAATCCAGATTGAAATCATGGCCTTGCCACCTTCTAGAATGTGATCCAGGACGTCACCCTCTGTTTCTTTGTCTACCCGAAAGGGGGAAACACCTGCCTGTGGTTCTAAACAGTTATTGCAACCCAGACAGGGGGCCAAAGGTACCGCTCCCCTCCTCCGTGTGGATTTTTAAATCTGAGTGGGTGTGAGGTTGAAACAGCAGGTCAAGGGGGCCTAGGACTCCAGCACACTACCCCACCGGGCTGAGAGCCTCCACTCGGATGCGCATGTGGATGTTTCTGTGGTGGAGAGCACTCAATGCACTCTTACACTCCACAGACTACCTTGCAGAGGAAGCTGGCATGCTGTGTTTTTATCAAGTGCTCTGCAGCGCGCGAGCTGTCTCTGCCCCGGGCATGGAAAGGTCCAGCCTGTTGCTTGTACCTTGAAGGTGTAGGAGGACAGAGGAACACAGGAGTCCCCAGGGATGAGGAGCGGCCAGGAAGCTGACCCTGTATCAGGGTCACTGAGTTGTCCTCCTGCCTTGGTTGCTGTGCTCTGACAATTTATGGAGCCTATTTTCATGACATTGCATTTATTAAAATATAATTTGCCACTTATATGGTGGTGTTCGCTGTTTCTGTCAGAATTTGACAGTCTCCTTTTTTTCTTTTCAGGAGAGAGGATAAGAAAATGGAAACACACAGAAGCAGTGAAGATGGTGGTGGTGGTGGTGTGTGTGTGCATGTGTGTGCCTCTATGTGTGCATGCACACGTGTATGTGTATGTGTGTGCATCTATGTGTGCATGCACACACATGTGTATATGTGTGCATGCCTGTGTGTGCATGTGTGCGTGTGCACACTGTGGTTCAGATGTGAGGCGTGCCCCACAAGCTCATGTGTGAGACAATGCAAGAGCATTGAGAGGTGAAATGATTGGATTTCGAGTTGTCTTCTCATCAGGTGATCAGTCCACAGCTAGGAATTAACTGGGTGGTAGCAGCAGGCAGGCAGGGTGTGACACGGTGGCTATTTTTTGTCCGGGGTGAGCAGAGCTCTCTGCTTCCAGGTTGCCATGTCCTGAGCGGCTTTTCCCCTCCACACCCTTCAGCCGTGATGTTCCGCTTCACTTTGGGCTCAGCTCTGTGGAGTCATCAGCTGACGGTGGACTGAAACTCTGAGACCAGGGGCCAAAATAAACATTTCCTCCCCTACATCGCTTTTGTCAGGTTTTTGGTGTGAAAGAGCAAGATGGAATGTTTAAGAGGAAAAGATGATAAAATTAAAAAGATTCTTTGTAGTTTCTAGAAGTTATTATTTTAATCATAACATTCTTTTGAGGTTTGGTGTAGTGATATAAATAAATTAGAATGAAGAAAAATTGTGAGATCACCTCACTTAAAAAGATGAAAAGTGTCCCTTCTAAGAGAAACACCCATTTGTCTTTCATATTTGGCTTTCATTTGTTTGTAATTGACCTTCAGCATGGGGCAGGACAGTACAATGATTAAGATCATTGATTTTGGCGTTTGATCGACTTAGTAGCTACCCTGTGCTCTGCCACCCGCTCACTGAGTAACCTTGTGCATGTGATTTAATTCTCTGCTCTCACTCTTCTCATTTGTAAAATGTCATCTGTGTAATGACAAAGGATTCCACACAGGCTTGCTTCATTCAGTACGGTGGGTGGCACCTGGCCCGTGGTCAGCGTCGTCATCACTCTCTGTGTCTATTCTGGCAGTGCATTTTAACAAGTCATGTTTGGATATTATTTTTAGCAGCATGGCTGGAATGGGAAAGGTGCAGAGGTCTTCAGTTGATACGCTGAGTGGCTTGGCCTATTCCTTTTGCTTCTCCCTTGCTCTTTGCATCCCCTTGGATCATGCGTTTGGGAAACTGAAAAGTAACCTCATCCTAAAACCTAGAAATGCAACTGTAGTAAGCACAGCATTTTTTTTTTTTTTTGTATATTGCATTCGTTCTGATCTAAAACAAGCTCTTTAAAAGACTTGTTTGTTTTTATTTTTTCAGTTCATTTGTTTGGTCATTTCAATAAGTCCTTCCCCAGCGCTTACTGGGGGCCACGCTCTGCAGGGCTCTAGCCAGAGGGCCAGGGAAAGAGGAAGGAAAAGTAAAGACACAGGGACAAAGCCCTGGTCCTAGGAGAGCTCTCTGACTCTGAGGGGTATGGTCAGCACGGGGAGGCTCTCGGAGGGGCATGGGAACGCCAGCTGCCCCGCAGGTGGGAGGGAGGCTGCACTGGGTTCTTGCACCGTGCAAGAAGCCTCACTCCTGCCGCCTGAAAAAACGACGAGGAAGGCTTTACCCAAGGGGCTGCAATGGTAGAGTGAACTCAACTCTACGGAAGCCCAGCGTGGGGAAGTTTTAAGAGGCAGGAAGTCCTGGAGGAGGTTAGGGAGGAGATTGTCCATGGCATTAGCTGCCCCTCATCAAGATAAGACTTCTGCCTCCCCACAGACCCGGAGGTGAGGAGGGGTGACTCACTCCTCCTTCCTCCTGCCTCCCTCCCTCCCTCCCTTCTTCTCTTCCTCTCTTCCCTCCCTCTCTCCCTTCTTTCCTTCCTCCCTTCCCTCCTTCCTTCATCCCTCACTTCCCCTTTCCTTCCCTCCCTTCCTTTCTTCCTTCCTTCCCTTCTTCCTTCCTCCCTTCCCCCTCCCCTCTCTTCTCCTTCCTTCCTCTCTTCCTTCCTTTCCTCCTTCCTTCCTCCCTTCCCCCTTCCTTTCTCACTTCCCCCTCCTTCCCTCCCTTCCTCTCTTCCTTCCTTCTTCCCTTCCTTCCTTTCCTCCTTCCTTCCTCCTTCCCCCTCCCCTCTCTTTTCCTTCCTTCCTCTCTTCCTTCTTTCCTTCCCTTCCCCCTCCTTCCTCCCTTCCTCCCTTTCCTCCCTTCCTCCTGCCATTCCCTCCCCTCCCCATCTCTTCTCCTTCTTTCCTTTCCACACCTCACTGATGTGTACTCAGCAAGCACCGACTGCATATATTCATGGTGCACGCTGTGGTGCTCTGGGTAGGTGCACCTTGTCCGCGGACCCAGGAGCTGCCTTTCTTGATGGTGCATCTCACAGCCACGGTTCCAGGTCCTGGGCTGTGAAACTGGCAAGAGGCTGAAAGAAAATCCGCACCACAGGAAGAGAGAGAGGATTTAGAATGTGTGGTTTTCCAAAGCAAGTGTTCTAAGAGAGGGAGGTGGGATCTAGAGCCAGGAAGAAGCCTGGCTAAATTTCAGTGCGAAGGTCACATTGGCCACTTGAGGGAGGGAGGAAAGGACATCCACGGAGGAGCCATAAAGAGAGGCCTAGGTGAGCACCCAACATGTTCACATCCTGCTGCACATTCCTGCTGCATGACCAGAGCCAGGCTGCTGGGTCTCGCTCAGCTTTCGTTTTTCATGCGCAGTGGGCACAGCATCGGAAGGAGGCCGCTGGGCAGGGCAGCTGACATGCAGCAAGCGAGCAGCCAGGGTTCTCTTTCACTGGGGTGAGTAAGTCCAAGGCAGGAGCGTGGCCGAGGCAGGAGCTGGAGCTGAGTCCCCCAGGCCGGGCTGTGGAGGGCCAAGTGTCCTTGAAGAAATTGCGCATCAGGGGGCCGCATGAGAGTCTGGAGCAGGGCTGCACAGGATGATGTTTAGGTCCGTAAGCAGCCCAGCACCATGAGAAGGCACACTAAGTGCTCCAAGTAGCGAGGTTCCCTGTTGCTTTTAGGAATGAAAGGATGTATTAGGCATTAAGAAACACATTAACAGGGGCTGGAGCAGTGGCTCGGTGGTTACGGCGCCTGCCTGGCATGTGGAAGTACATGGGTTCAAACCCCAGCACCCACGTACACAACTAAGTGTCAGAGCAACAAAAGCCACTTGAAAAACTCAATAAAAATTGAGTCTCTCTGTCTGTCTCTCTCTCTCTCACTCTCTCACTGTCCTTCTCACTTCAAAAAAGAAAGAAAGAAAGAAAGAAACGCATTAACCTATCACTTCCTGGTAAGAGTGATGAAGACGCCATGCACAGCCCAGCCCCTGGTCACATGATCAGCTCCGAGGAGATATTGGACTCTTCTCCAACCCCATTTCTGTACGTCGTGTGGTGCTTTGGAGTCTTGGGAGCCTCGCTGATGGGGGCGGTGGGGGGGATGCCTTCCCAGGGCTCCCTGATTCCGGGAGGATCCAGTGACTCCCCGCAGGGAGCTTTCCACCTGACAGCCACACCCAACCATCCCTGCTCCTGCTCCCACACGCCAAGCCAACATTCCCCTGCCCTGAGTCACCAGGGCCATGTGGGACACCTGGAGACCACCTGCAGCCCGGCGCCTGTGGAAAAGCTCAAATCATCCAACCCCGGACTTGCGGGAACTGACGCCCTGCTTCACCCGCACCAGAAAGGAGCCCCACAAACAGCTCTGGTGCACTTTCTGCTTGGTGCCTCCAGCCTCCCATCAGGCTGAAGCCTCCCCAGGGGTCCCACAAGGGAATCAGACCTGGAGAAGGCAGCCAGCAGCGTCGGACATGGACTGCGCCACAGCCCTCCTCTCAGCTCTCCTCTGAAAATGGACCCCACATGTATGCTATTTGGGTAGCAAGGGCCAGTCTGAGGAATTCATTAGGGTCTTCAGGAATGACCCTTCTTTACTCCCTGAGGTGTGGGGTTTCTTTGTGGAGAGAGGGCAAGCTGGGGAATGTCTCTCCGGGGAGATGAGGGGACCCCACAGCAATAACTAGCCACGAGGTGATGTGGGAGGTGAGAGCATCCAGTGGTGGCCGGCACAGGTAGGTTGCTGTAGTGAGAGCTGGAGGGGGCACTGCCTTGTGACCAAAGGTGTCCAGGACAAGGAGCTATGAGCATAGCATTTCTTGGAAACAGGGTTTTTGTAGACACAAACAGATACAGATGAAATCACTAGGGTGGATCCTTGTCCAACATGCTTGTGTTCTTTTAAAGAGGGGAGATTTGAATACGGACAGGCAGACAGGGAGGAGTCATGGCTGCCTACAAGCCACGAGGAGAGGCCTGTAGCACATCCTCCCTCACAGCCCCGGGTAGGAGTGACCTGAGGGCACTGTGACTTCAGACTTCAACCTCAGGGCTGGGAGGGAATTCATTTTTGTCATTTTAAGCTTCCTGTGGGTGGCATTCGGTTACAGCAGCCACGGGAAACTAGATCCACCTAGCTTCCTGTCAAGCTTTCACCAACATTCTGGATCTTCTTTGCATCAAGATGTCTGGGAAACAAGAGCAGAGGGGTGAGGGTTCTAGAGAGAGCCTGGCCAGCCTGTGGTCAAAGGAAGAGGAAGTGGCCAAGCCTGGTGCTGACCACAGGGGCCCCAGCCCAGGGCTGCAGGGGCATCAGAGGCCTCCCTTTGATGGAAAGCTCTTTTCCTTTCCCTCTTCTCTTTCTGCCCCCACCCCATTCCTGTTTCCTGAGCTGAGGGAGTAACCGCTGGTACTTTGCAATCCCGGCCTTGCAACTCCTCAGCTGATGAGAAGGTGAATTGGTGCCTCTCTCCCTCGGAACCCTGGGAAGGTCCCCTGGCTGATCACAGGGAAGGGAGGTTGGACTGACAGCCTCGCTGGAGCCTGGGGGCTCAGGGGAAGTGGAGCCCTTCCAGCACAGGGTGGTCTGATGGTACACAGAGGGCATGAAGAACGCAGGTGGCTCCTCCCTGTCACCCCAACCAACGAAGAAGGACATGGCGCCCTGTGCTGCCAACATGGGCCGTTCTTCCCTGAGTCTTGAGAGCTCTGGGACAAGTGTGGCTCACAGGTCTGCTCTGATCATTGCTGCCTGGCCTGTGTTCTGGGTTTCTGTAGAAGTGTCCCCTGCACATTCTCAGGACCATCTGGCTTCCAGCACACTCAGCCAATCCCAGTCAAGTCCAGCTTCTGGGTTCCGCCAGCTCTACTGAAAAGGTGGGAAGAAAGCCAGGGCCTTGGGATTCTGATAGGAAAGTAAAAGCCAAGGTGCAACCAGTCACCAGTCTCTGAGGCTGGCATGGTGCGATTCTTCCTGCAGCCTGGCCTCCCCGCTTCTCCCAAGGAGAAGTCCCTTCCACTCTTCCCTTCCTTAGAGCCTTCAGCTGCAAAGAGAAGCCCGGGTCCTCTCCAGGACCCATGGAGATCACTTCCTTTTCCCACCAAAGGGGGAGCGAGACTTCGAGGCCTGCCCGTTTCTTCAGTGTGTGGAAGGGTTTCAGTGCCCAGACACAGCCCCAGACGCCCCCAGAGCTGTGGCTCTGCAATGCTACGCCCAGAACCTGCCCACATAGCCGAAGGAGTCCCGTATTTGCACGGTTAATTGAAAATCAGAATCGGCAAAGCGGGGGGCTGAGGAGGCAAGGTGTCACACATGTCTGAGTTGGACGGTCGAAGCGAGTAGCCTCCTTCACCAGTCTCTCAATGCAGTCAGTGAGTTTAGGGTTAATCGTTTCTTCCTCAAGAACCACACTCGTATTCCATCACCTGAGCTTTTAGGATTTGCTTTCTTTAAGTGGAGTGAAAACTTTAAGACACTCATAAAGGAACCAGAGTAAGAACAATATACAAGTTTGTTCTTGGTATCAGAGGGTTGCATTCGTGTGATTCCTGATCAGAGATTCGTCAGGGGCCCACACTGGCTCTTTCTTGGTCCCCTGTGTCATGGGTTGAGTGAGGTCATGTCTTGCTGTGTTGTGCTGGCTTTCGCCGCCCTCCCCACCTGCCTTGACGCCTGGCCCTTTCCTCTAGAGGCTCTCCTACCGAGCTGGGCCCTAAGCTCGTCTGCCCATACCGGTGGCCGTCCTGTGCAGGGGCTTACGGATCTGTCTGAGGGTGGAGGTCGTTTGGGTTTCTGTTTTTGGGGAATACAGTGGAGCGGGATTGCAGGACCCTGGAGAACATATGCACTTTCTTTCAATAAATCACACGAACCCATGTTTTGGAACTGTAGTCCCAAAGCTGCCAGCTGCACATGCCACCTTCTCATTGATATGTGACATTATCTTACTAAATTCTGTCATCTTGATGGCTGTGATGTGATACACTGTATTCTCCTATTTCTCTGGTTGCTTGTGTGAGATTGGGTGGCCGTCCACGTGCTCCTTGAGCGGTCTGTCTTTCCACTCAGTTGACTTTGACTTGCTGACCTGCAGGAGTTCTTTATGTATTCCAGGTTTTAGGTTTTACAGTCCCTCGTCGGTCACTGTTTCCCCTAAGGTCTGTAGTTCTGAACTTGAAGTTTCCCCCTTCTCATCCAGGTCATAGAATTACCTTGGTACATTTACTTTTATTAGCCTTTTCTTACACTTTATATATATAGGTCTTTAATTTTTATATGGTGTAAAATAGGAATCCGACTGCTCTCTTTCCTTACAGAGAATGCCAGGTTTTCATATCAACAGTTGCTAAAAACAAAATCTGCCCTTTATCAGTTTTCCTTTTCGAGTAACAGGCACATTTGTGGGCTCGCTCTTGTTTGTCGGGCCATTTGTGTGTTTGTGTGCCTGCTGCTTTTGTTATGTGGATTTGCGGTGTCTTTTAATGTCTGGTAGGGAGAGTTCTCTCTGTTTGCTCTTACGTTTTACAGTTGATATATATATATATATATATACAAGTTAGGAATCCTTCAAAAATCCTCCAGAATGCTGACTGGGATTAGGTTGACTTAATGCATTCTGTTTGGGCAAATGAACATCCCACAAGCCCACAATAATAAAAGTAAAGTGGCAATAGCAAGAAAACAGAAGAGAAACTCAAGTATTAAAGTCGTTAAATCCCTACTGCACGTGTCAGCTTTAACCAACTTTCAAGCACATCCTAACCTAGTCTGTTCTTTCCTGCACCATTCTTTATCTTATATTTTTATTCTGCCTCATCCACTTTCTCAGTTAATAAATTTGTGAGTGTAAAATTGTTCATATCTGCTGATATGTTTTGCATGTGGTGTATCTTCCTGTCTAGTCTGTATCTGATTTTTTGTCTTATCCCATTTGGAAAATACCATCTGGCCATTGATTTTTCTGCTTTGTAAGAAAGTAGGTCTTGATTTTCATCCTCTTTTCTACTGATTTTTATTCACATCGGATTCTGCCCTTGCATTTATTCTGGTTAAATGATGGTTTCCAAGCCTTCTTTCCTTCTTTCTTTCTGTCAAAACTGCACATGCTCACTAGATCGCTCTTTGGGTACCATTCCAGGAGTTCTCTGCCTAACTGAAGGTCAGAAGACTTCCAGCAACACTTTCTTCTGGAATTTTGAGAGTTCAAGCTCTCAAGTTGAGGTCTATGGGCCATTTTGAGTTGCTTTTAGGACTGGTGTGTGGTAAAGGTCGATGTCTGTTTGCTTGTTTTGTTTTGCATGTTTATATCTAACTACCCCAGCATCAATTGTTCAAAAGACCGTTCTCTCTCCCCATTAATTATCTTTCCACCTTTGTCAAAATTAAACTGCTTGTTATGTAAGAGTTTATTTATGGACTCTTCATTCTATTCTGTTGATTTATATGCCTATTTGGTGCCAAAGCCACTGCCTTGTTTAATGTGGCTTTGCAGTGAGTTGTGAAATCAGAAAGTGTAAGTCCTCCCACATTATTGTGAGCCAGAATTGCCTTGGCTCCCCCAGGTCCTTCACACTTCCATACAGTTTAGAAATAGTTTGCACATTTCTATAAAAAAGCCTTCTGGGATTTCACCAGGAATCGAGATAGACTTGGGAGCAATCACCATCTTGACAACCTCGACTCTTCTAAAAGTTGAACATGGAAAGTATCTGCATTTATTTGGTTTTATCCTAATTTATTTTCTCTTAGTAATGTTTGATAGTTTCTAGTACAAAAATCTTGCACATTATTTTTTAAAACTCATTCCTATTTCACCTTTTGACACTTTTTGATGGACTTATTTTTATTTTTTAGATATCATTTTCAGATCATTTATTGTCAACATATACTTATTTATAACTTGATTTTGGGCTCCAAGGCTTTCATAAACTTTTCAGTTCTAGAAGTGTATATATGTGTGTGTATGTGATTTCTTTGGGATTTTCTACATTCAGTGTCATAAGGTAGTTTACTTGATTTCCAAACTAGATGATTCTTATTTCTCTTCCGATTTCTTTTGCTTTTCCTCCTCTTCTTACTTCTCCATCCACACTTCTCCATCCTCTATCTCTTCCTTCTTCTTTTATTTGTGTGGCTCTTATATTATTACTTCAATTAGAAGCACTCCATTCAATGTTGAATAGAAGTTTCTGATCTTGTTTCCAAACTCAGGGGACAAAGCAGTCCGTTTTCACCAGTAAGCATGATGTTAGCTCTTGGTTTTTCATAGTTGTTCTTCATTGGGTTGAGGAAGTTTCCTTCTATGCCTATTTTGTGGAGCATTTTTATCATGACCAAATTTCAGATTTTGTCAAAATGCTTTTTTTTATATGTATTAAAATGATCATTTTTGTCTTTTATTCTATTAATATAGTTTATTATAACAATTGATCTTCACATATTAGACCAACCTTGCATTTTGAGAAAATATCACTTGATCACAATGTAGAATTCTTTTCATATGTTGCTGCATTTGGTTTGCTCATTTTTATTGATGCATTATAGTTGTACATGATGAAGGGATTGTACACATTCATACATGCACACATCATATCAATATATTTTGATCCAATTCCCTCCCCACACTCACCCCACTTCTCCCTCTCCATGATCTCTTTCCTCTACTGATCTCCCCCAGATTTTATATGCATATTTGACTTTTCCAGTTTTGAAATGCCTGTGTGGGAGCTACTGAGTATCCCAGAGGTGCAAAGTATGCCATACAGGGTTATATCCCCCACCCACTCAACCAGGCTTCCCCTAGTTCATTTGTTAATCTGTGTTTGATGGATCTGTTATATAAACTTACTCTTCTCTCACCCTTTCCTTTGTTTTACTCTAGTTCCCACATGTGAGAGAAGACATTCAACCTTTGAGTTTCTGAGTTTGGCTAATTTCAGGTAGCATGATTTTCTCCATTTCTTTCCATTTACCAGAAAGGGTTGATTCAATAATTTAGCTGTTGTGAATCATGCTACTATAAACATTGATGTGGCCGTGTTACTCTAGTAGGCTGATTTTATGTCTTCTGAGAAACCCTCTGGAGTGGGAGAGCGGGGTCATCCCTAAGTTTGTAAGGAATCTCTCTCTGTATTGCTTCCCACAGAGGTTGTATTAGTCTGTAGTCCCAGCAACAATGTTCAAGAGTTCTTTTCTCCCCACAACCTCTCCAGCATCTATTGTTTGTGTTTTTGATCTGATTGGATTGAAATAAAATTTTAATGTAGTTTTGATTTGCATTTCCCCGTTTTATAGAGATCTTGAACATTTTTCATATATTTATTGGCCTTTTGTATTCTGTTGAGAAGTTTCTGTAGTTCTTTTGCTCATTTATTGAGTTATTTGTGTTTTAGGTATTAAGGTTGTTTGTGTTCTTTGTATATTCTGGGTATTAGCCCTCTGTCAGAGGAGTAGTTGGCCATGATTTTCTCCCATTCTGTAGGTGCTCTCTTTACATTCTTAATTGATTACTTAGCTGTGCAAAAGCTTTTTGGTTTAAAGGCATCCCATTTATTGATTTTTGGTTTTATTTCTTGTACTATGGAGGTCATTTTAACAAAGTTGGAGCCAGCTCCTATATGGAGTGTTGATCCTATGTTTTCTTCTAACAATTGTAAGTCTTCTGGTTTAATTCCTAAATCTTAAATCCATTTTGATTTGAGTTTTGTTCAGGGTGATAGATAAAGATCTAATTTCATTGTTCTGCATAAGCTGTCCACTTTTTCCAATACCATTTGTTGAAAAGGCTGATTTTTCACCAAGATATATTTTTACCACCTTTATCAGATATCAGATATCAGATGGCTGTAGATTTGTGGATTTGTGTCTATGTCTTCTTATTCCGTTGGTCTTCATGGCTATTTTAATACCAATTTCATGCTATTTTTATTATTATAGCTCCATAGTATAATTTCAGATCAGGTATTGTGATACTTCCTGCTTCAGCACTTTTGCTTAATATTGCTTTGGCTATTCTGGATTTCTTATTTTTTCAAAAGAATATAAAAATTGATTTTTCTATATCTGTGAGGAATATAATAGGTGTCTTGATGAGGATTGCATTGATTCTGTACAGCACTTTTGTCAGAATGGCCATTTTAACTCTAGTGATTCTGCCTATCCAAGAACATGGGATGTATTTCCATATTCTCAGGTCTTCTTCTATTTCTTTCTTCAGTGTTCTATAGTTTTCCTTGTAGTGTTCTTTTACCTCCTTGGCTAGGTTAATTCCCAAGTATTTTATTTTATTTTAGGTTATTGTGAATGGAATGGTGTTCTTGATTTCTTCCTTGACCAAATTACTGTTGGAGTGTAGGAAAAGTATTGATAGATGAGTGTTGATCTTTTATGTGCTACTTTGCTAATTTCATTTATAAGCTCTGGAAGTTTTCTGGTGGAATTTTTGGGTCTTCTAGTATAGGATCATATCATCAGCAAATAGAGATACTTTTTCTGTTTTTCCTTTTTGTGTCCCTTTGATTTACTTCTCTTGCCTGAGTTCTAGCTAGTGTTTCAAGGACTATATATTTAATAAGAGTAGTGAGAGTGAACATTCTTGTCTTGTTCCTGACTGTATTGGAAATGCTAAATGGAGAAAAACTAAATGTTTTTCTCCATTTAGTATCATGTTGGCTATGGCATTGTCGTAAATGGCCTTTACAATGCTAATTTAAGTTTCTTTGATCCCTAGCTTCTCCAGCACTTTTTTTTTCTTTACAGAGAGGGACAGTGAGCAAGGGAGGAAGAGAAAGAGAGAGAGAGAAAGCAAGAGAAATAGAGAATCAATTTTTATTTAGTTTTTCATGTGACTTTTGTTGCTCCTACACTTTGTTGTGTATGTAGTGCTGAGGTTTGAACCAGTGTCCTTGCGAATGCCCGGCAAGTGCTGTAACCACTGAGCCACCACTCCAGCCCTTCTCTAGCATTTTTAACAGGAATGGATATTGGAATTTATCAAAGATCTTTTCTGCATATGTTGAGATGATCCTGTTGTTTTTGCCCTTAATTCTGTTTAAGTGATGAATCACATTTATTGATTTGCAAATGTTGAACAAACCTTGTGTCCCTGGAATGAAACCCATTTGGTCATGGTGTATTATCTTTTTGATGTATTTTTGAATGTAGTTTGCTAGTATTTTATTAAATATTTTTATGTCTATGTTCACCAGGGAGATTGGTCTGTAGTTTTCTTTCCTTGATATATCTTTGTAGGGTTTTGGTCTCAGGATTATGGTTGCCTCATAAACAATGTTTGGGAATGTTCTGACCCTTTCAATTTCATGGAATAAGTTAGTAGATAGAGATGTTAGTTTTTCTGTAAAAGTCAGCTGAGAATCCATCAGGTCCTGGGCTTTTGATTTTTGGAAGGCTTTTAATTGCTGCTTCAATTTCATTATTTGATGTTGGTTTGTTTAGGGTATCTATATCTTCCTGTGTCAATTTGGGCATGTTGTATGTATCTAGAAATTTATTCATGTTTTTCAGATTTTCCAGCTTATTGGAATATAAGTTCTCAAACTAGGGTCTGATAATCCTCTGTTTCAGAGGGGTCTATGGTGATATCTCCATTTTCATCTCTGATTTTGTTGATTTGATTCTTTTCATTCTTTCTTTTGTTGAGGTTGGATACGGGTTGTCAATTTTATTTATTTTTTCAAAGAAACTACTCTTCAATTCCTTGATTCTTTGTATTCTTTTATTTTTAATTTCATCTATTTCAGCTCTGATCTTGATTATCTCCTGTCTTCTACTGATGTTGGGATTACTTTGCCCTTTTTCTAAGGACTTGAGGTGAAGCATAAGCTTATTTACTTGGGATCTCTCTGATGTTTTGATGTAGGCACTCAGTGCTGTAAATTTTCCTTTTAGAAACGCTTTCATACTGTCCCAGAGATTTCAATATATTGTGTCTTCATTCTCATTAGTTTCTAAGAATTTCTTAATTTTTGCTCTCATTTCTTCTTTGATCCATTCTTCATTTAAGAGAGTATTATTCAGTCTACATGTATTTATGTGATTTCTGTTATTTTTCTTGCTGTTGATTTCTAGCTGCATTCCATTATGATATGCTAGGATACATGGGATTATATCAACTTCTTTTGTATTTCCTAAGATTTCCTCTGTGGACTAGAATGATATATTTTGGGAAAAGATCCATGTTCTTTTGAGAAGAAGGTTAATTCAGCTGTTTTGGGGTGTCTGCTAAGTCCACTTGCTTTAGGGTGTTTTTAGGTTGGAGATAACTTTATTGAATTTTTTTTTTGTTTTGTTGACTGGTCTATTGGTGATATGGGCATATTAAAGTTCCCTAGCACTAATACATTGTAGTATATGAGGGTTTTAATGTCATGGAGTATTTTTTTCCATGTAGTTGGGTGTGTTGATATTTGGGGTACAAATTTTTATGATGGTTTTATCTTATGGTTGGAGTGTTACCTTTACCAAGGTAACAATCTTTGTTTCTTCTGATTAATTTTTGTTTGA
The DNA here is from genome assembly GCA_004027875.1 of Aplodontia rufa. Lineage (NCBI taxonomy): Eukaryota > Metazoa > Chordata > Mammalia > Rodentia > Aplodontiidae > Aplodontia > Aplodontia rufa. The sequence goes on along the minus strand of PVKS010007294.1, from coordinate 17,029 downwards.
AATCTAATTTTTCAGATAAAGAATTTCTGTTCCTGGTTGTTTTCTTGGGCCATATGCCTAGTAAACTTTTATCCATCCTTTTACCTTGAAACTGTGGATGTCTCTGCCTGTAAGATGAGTCTCTTATAAGCAGCATATTGCTGGATTTTTTTAATCCATTCTGCTAAGCTATGCCTTTTAATTGGGGAGTTTAGACCATTAACATTCAATGTTAGTGTGGATATGTGTTCATAGTTCACTGCCATTAGGATTTTCTGCTGTATTTTGCATTGTCTTTGTTGGTTCTCATTTAGTACATTATACATTTTATTGAACTTCCTCACTTTGTGGGGTTTGGGAATTGTTTGTTCATTCCTCTATGCGAGGTTTGTTTTTGAGTATTTTTTGTAGTGCTAATCTTGTGCTCATGAATGCTTTTAATTTATTCTTGTAGTGGAATATTTTTACTTCCCCCTTGAATTTGAAACTAAGTTTTGCTGGGTATAGTAACCTTGTCTGACAGCTACTTTCTTTCAGGGTTTGGATTATCTCATTCCAGGCCCTCCTTACTTTTAGGGTCTGAGCTGAAAATTCAGATGTAATCCTTATTGGTTTACCTCTAAATGTGACTTGATGGTTCTGTCTTGCAGATATTATTCTTTCCCTGTTTTCTATGTTATGTATTTTGAATATGATGTGTGTTGGTGAATTTTTTCTTTGATTAGTTCTGTTTGGTGTCCCATACACCTCCCATATGTGCAATTCTAACTAATTCTATCCCAATGATTCTCAGGTTTGGTTTTTTAATATCATTCCAGAGCTCTTGTATATTCTGTTCATATTTTATTTGTTTTTTTTTTCCCTTTACTGTCTTCTGTGTGTTTGAGATCATTTAGCCTGTCTTCCATATCAGAAGTTCTTTCTTCAAGAGTGGAAGTTCTGTTTTCTACAGATTTTAATCTGTTTGTGTTGTATTCAAGTGAGTTTTTAATTTGGTTGATTGAATCTTTTGTTTCTAGGAGTTCTATTATGTTTCTTCTCACCATATCTATTTCTTTGTTAAAGGGATCTTTTATCTCTTGTAATTGCTATCTTAGTTCCTACCTTAAATCTTCTTTTAATTTCTGGATCATTTTGGTAATCAGATTGTTGTAACTTTTCTCTTGGTTTTCATCCAACTCCCTATCAGTGAGCTAGCTCCTTTGTTGGGGAATTATGAGTTGGTGGTTGTTGGGGAGTTGTGGGTTATGGGGGAATTTGTTTTCCTGTTTCCTCATTTTAAGGTCTTCTTGCTCCTTAGTTGAATTGAATACTTTTCCTCTTATTTTGTTGTGAGCCTTTGTGTACAGTTATATTCTTTGTTCTGAGGTTTCTCACTATATTTGATGTATGTGTTGATGTCAGGGGATGGAGCCTGAGACCCCTCAATGGTCGTTCCACACTGGGTCCTTGTTGATGGTTTGGGGGGTTTTTGTCCCTTATCTTACCTTGATGGAGTACCATCAGTAAAGTTGAGTTCAGCAGCCCAATCCATAATCTGTGACCTTTTAATTTCCCTTTAGATTTCCTGCAACTCATGAAAAATGGGGAAACAAGCAATAAAAACATCCAATGCAAACAATATACAGTATTAAACTGGTTACTTTGTTCTTACTGTGACTATTACAATGTTCATTGCCACCTAACATAGAAATAGTAGGGTCTGCAAGTGCCTTTGGAGACAACAATATTTAACTGTCATCTATATCTGGCTTATAAGCAAACAACACATTCACAGCACTAATGGTGGGGGTTTGAGTTGTATAAACCAATTAGAGCTAAGAGGTGGTAAGATTATAGACACTTGAGAAAAAAGAAAATGTGAAAGGAAGATAGAGAGGAGCTTATAATTTCAGAGCATTAACCAAAAGAAAGTAGAGAAGATGTAGGATATGATGGTTTAATAAAAGAAAGGAAAAAACTGAAGTAACAAAGTAAAGGAAGAGTGAAAGAGAGCAATAGAATTTGGCTGTTACCAGAAGGAAGTATAAAATGAGAAACAGTAGCACCACAGATAGAGACACAATACAACACACACACACACACACACACACACACACACACTCACACACAAATGTCCTGATCAAAAACTGAACCCTCAGAAGTCAGGGAAAGAAAAAATATTTAGATTAAAGAAAATTCTCAAAATGAAGAGAAGAAAGATAAACAAAAAAAAAATCCCAGCCAGTATGTACATGTATATATGTCATGAACCAATCAGTGCTGCCAGAGCACACATAAAAATAATAATAAAAAAAGGATAAAGAAGAAGGATACCTAAGGAAGAAAAAGAAAAGAAAAAAAAAAGATTCTCAATGGAAAATTGGAACTATTTCCACTGAGCTTGTCCTTTTTCATCATGGGAATTGATGTTCGCTATCCACCTGGATTTTTTAATTACAGACCCTCACTCTGGAATTATGTAATTTCTGGGTGGGGCACTTTACTGAATTCTAAGAGTGAAGGTCTGGAAGGCAGGATGAGGGACTAGTCTGGCTTCAGGGTCTTTGGTGTGGATACTGCACTGAAGGGGACCTGAGGGTTTGGCCTTTGCCTGCCTCTTCTGGGTACTGAGAGTTAGAAATCTTTCTAGGATTCTAGCTGTGAAGCTCAGGTGCAATCACAAGATTCCCCCTCCTGGTAACAGGTGCAGTCTGTCCAGATTTCCTGAGCTCTGTCCCTGTTTCCTCACAGGTCCTGTCCGCTTTGGTTTGTCCCATGAGACACCCAACTAGGGGAAGGGGGAAGGAGGCAATTTGGACTCCTCTTCACTCCCCCAATCCAAATCCCTCTGGTCTTAATAACCTCTGGTCCTGTCCAGCACCTGTTCTGCTGGGATCACCCTTGAGGCTGCAGCAGGCTCCTGGGACATTTTAAAGTCACTCCTGACTCCCTCTCACCAGAAAACATGCTCAAAATGGCTACCACACCTTCTCCTTGTGGTCAGCTGAGAAGCATTGTGCTGCCCTTATGCATCAGAAGTGTGCCAGGATAAGTCAAGTGCAGGGTTTCTCTCCCATTTTGGGGCTCTCTGTCATAAACTTAATCCCACTATCTCTGGGCTCCTCTCTGCTGTGTGCCAATTGGGTGCCACTGTAGTTGCTGCAACCAGCAAGTGCAGCAACCAGCCAAAATGGAGTGCAATCCCTCTTCACCTAGTGCTCCTAAATCTCTGAGTCTCTGAGCATCCGCTGAAAATCAGCACTCACCCACTTTGCAGTATGGCAGCACTGCTGGCATTGGTGTCCCAGATCACAGAGCCAGAACAAAACTGCCTCCCTGCAGTCTGCCATGTTGGATCTCAGAGGAACTATTTCCATTGTGGAGGTAGAAGTGGGAGAGAGGAAAGAAATTAATTTCTTCTTTTGGAAAATCCTCTGTAATGGTAGCTGTTTTGAACTCAATTGATCCACCCACAACAGAATCTAGTGATCACCGTAGGTAATTATTTAAACGTCTGCACACTGCACCATCAACTATTTTCTGGGTCTGCCTCTGGTTGGCCAATGTTAAAAATTTTTGTGTCTATGCTTATGAGGGATGTTGACCTGAAGTTTTCTTGTCTTAGGATGTTTTTAAAAACATAGCTTTGTAATGCTGATAGGCACTAGTAGTATACTAAAATATTAGCCTTATTGAATGATTTGAGATATCTTCCTTCCTCTATTTTCCAAGATTTCAAGGGACTGGCATTATGTCTTCTTTGAATATTTAACGAAATCCCAAAGAAGTCATATTGCCCGAGACTTTTCTTTGTGGTAAGATTTCTATTGCAAATTCAAATGCTTTTGCTACAGGACTATTCAAACATTCTATTTCTTCTTGAGTCAGTTTTGTTAGTTTGTGTTCTCTCTCATTTGTTAGCATATTACAATTTGTAATTTTTAAAATTTCTCTAGGTTCATATATGGCATCCTCTTTTATTTCTGGTTTGGCTAATTTATGTTTTCTCTCTGTTTTTTCTTGGAGTAGCAAAAGGTTAGTTTATTTTTTAATTTTTTTTCACAGAATACTCTTCTGGTTTCATTGATTTATTCCACATGGTGCTTATTTCTGCTTCAACTTACTTTCTTCTGTTTTCTTGGTTTGATTTGCTCTTCTTTTCCTTAGCCTCTTAAGATAGAGGCTGTGATTCTTAATTTGTCACTTTTTCTTTTCTTTTCTGACATATGGCTTTAAAGCTCTCATTACGTTTCTAGCTCCATTCTATAAATTTGATATTTTAAAAACTTTTACTCATTTCAAAATGTCTTCTAATTTCTTTTGTGATTTCTCGACTTATGGGTCATTTAGAAGAATGTTGTTTAATTTCCAAATGCACAGGGATTTTCCAGATTTCCTTTTTCTTTTTAGAGACTAATTGTTATCTAATATTAATTTCGTTGCACTTAATGAATTCCCTTTCTTGTCTTTGCTGTCATCTCATGGCCCCTGTAGTCTGACATCTTCCACCTTTCTTTAACTCAGCACATTCTTAAAATCTACTTTCCCAATATTTCCCCTTGATTGTTTCTCATCCTATAATATCCCTGCTATTATCTCATAGACATTTTTACTCTTGTCCCGTACATCTTTTATGTGTTATTTTATATTTTCTGTTTATCCTGGTCACTTCTTTTTACTTTCTCCACGTAAATTTCACCCTCTCCCAATTTTTTATTTATCTGTACCCATTTTATTTGTATCATCTACTGAGTTTATTTAATACCTGATGGTTTTCTTCTTCAATGCCTTTTCTTGGCTTATGTTACTGATCTCTTCTGTCTTTCTCAAGCTGATTTTAAATTTTTGATCTGGCTGTGTTATCATTTCAAGTACCCACAGTGCTGGACATTTTTTTCCTTTTCTTCAAGGATTTTTTTCCCTTGAAGTATATCATCCTGGAGTTCAGTGTGAGTAGAGAGGAGGGAGAGGGGAGACTTGGGGTTCAGTATCCAGCCTAGGTCCCTGTTCCCAGCTGCCTCTCTGCATCACCTGTGCCTTGAGCAGCATGTGAGCTTCCCATGGCTGCAGCAACAACTGTCCAATCCCTGGGTGTCTTAGAATAGCAGGGTTTTACCCTTCCACAGTCTGGAGGACAGAAGCCCCAAATCAAGGCATCAGCAAGCCAGGCTTCCTTTAAAGGCTCTGGGGAGAATCCTTCCTACCTCCCTTGGTCCCAGCAGACCTTGCTGCTTTTGGCTTGTGGCTGCAGCACTTGAACCAGAGGCCTCTGTTCTCAGGTGATATTCTTGTATGTTTGGGTCCAAATTTATATCTTATAAGGATTCCAGTTACTGGATTAGGGCCTGCATGAAAAATCAAGGCTAGTTTTCCTATTTTCGTTTCCTTGGGCTGTTGTAACAAAGTCCTGAACAGAAATTTATTCCTTCACATTTCCAAAGCCAGAAATTCAAAATCAGTGTTGATTCCTTCTGAGGCTGTGAGGGACAATCTGCTCCAGGCTCCTCCCCAGCTCCTGGTGGTCACTGACAGTCTCTGGTACTCGGTGGGGGGTAGAAGTATCCGCCTCACTTCTGGCTTCACCTATGCCCATTTCCTTGTGTACCTGCGTTCAAATTTCCCCTTTTCCTAAGGACACAGTTGTATTGGAGTAGGGCCCACCCTCTTCCACTGTGCTCACATCTGAACTTGGTCATCTCTACGAAGATCCTGTTTCCAAAGAAAATTTGTTCAAAGATTCTGGAGATCAGGAATTGAAAATTTTGGAGAGGGGTACAATTCCACCTAGAAGAGGTGGTGTTTCTGTTTTCATTTGTGAGGTGAGAGAGGACCTTTGGCAGTTCATTCAGGGCAGCACAACAGAGACACGAGTGGGTCAGGAAAACTCCAAGCACCTGCCCTGAGCCCCATATTCTCCCCACACCACACAGAAATCTATTAAAAATGATTTAAAAAAATAAAAAAATTTAAGAAGTTTTTAAAGTAAAAGTTATTTACTGAAAACTGTTTACAGTGGAGAGACAATTTGTCCTTTCTGGTTTACAATGAAAGCTCACAAGCATTTATACTTTTAAATTAAAAAAGGGAAGATCTAAAATTAAATATTGCTGTTGGGGCTGCAAATTCTAAGGATGATACCCACTAGAATCACACCCCGTTTAGAGATTGAAAGTAAAAGTCCCAGAGCTTACCCCTGTTGCCTGACCCTGGGTGTCCTACAAGATTTCTTTGCTGAAAATAACCTTCCCAAGGGCCACTTTGCAAGGCAGGATAGTGCCCGCATTCCTCCAGCTGAAGGGATGGAGGCATCATTTTCAATTTCTTATTTAGGTGAGAAATTTTTCATCTACAGTTATAGTTTTCTCAGCCAGAGTCCAGAATTCTAATAGCTAAACCTCTGGGTGGGGTGAGAGGTGGAGAAAATAAAATATGGCAATATGGGAGAAAACTGTTGGTCAGACAGCTGGACTGTGGGTGATTTTTTTGTTTTTCACCAAAATAATCTCCATTTCATTTCCCAGGTTCTGAGCTTTGCTCTTTGCCTCTTGGGATTGAAGCATGAGACAGAGAAAGGCACCAATCAGCATTCCCTGCTAATTTACCATCTTGTTGAGAGTGTGAATCATTCCTGTAGACTCTTAGAAACATTTTCCTCACTATTATTACAAATAGAAATGTTGGCTGAATTTTACACCAAACCCCAATGTGGGTGGCAACAGCATTCTTTAATACCTAGCTAGGTGTCTTTCGGTTCTGCTTAGCTTTCCTTTGACAGCTGTGTTGCCAATAACTCATCTATCAGCATTTTCAGCAATTCATCTTTGATGAGTTTTTCTAAGCATTCAAATGTGTAGAAACAACTGCTGCTGGTTTGCAGTCCTGTCCATGTATCAGTTGGGCTGGGAAACCTGAATCCCGTGCCAACCAGCCTGGGTCCTGCAGTGCCCTGTTGGGCGGGTGGCTGTGTTGGAGAGGTTTCCTTGGCTGCTGCACGCTCCGGACCCTGGTCTGAGCTTCTGCAGAGGGCCAGGAAGTCCCAACAATCTGCAGGGGTTATCACTGGACGTCCAGTAAGAGATTTCCCAGCACGGTCCGGTGGGTGGCGTGTCCAGGCAGAGGGTGCTATGCTAAACCCTGTCTAGGTTCTGGGCTTCCCTTCAGTGAGTGGGTATAAGAACTGGTAGGGCTAGGTCTGCGGTTACGGCTTCCCGACAAGGGGTGCTGGTATGAAAAACTAACCACGCACACACGTAGGTCACAGAGTCCCCCTCAGCTAATGTGTAGGAAGAAACCAAAAAGCCAACAAATTAACCCCGTGGCACTTTTTAGTCAGGCCAGAGGTTCATAGCATTTCCATCCTGGGCCTCAAGAGCCTGCTTTGGATGACCTGCCTGCACCTGCCTGCCTCTCGCTCGTGACCAAGACAGGCACAAACACCTGCCACCTTCCCACACAAGCGGCCCACCAGCAGCCAAACCAGAAGCTCTCTAGCTTTGATGTTTTCAACTCTGAATTTACCTTCAGTAACAGGAGAACAATCTTCTAGAAATTTAAAATGAGTGGAGACTGCTATTATCCTTCAAGTCCTCCTTCTCATTTCCAACTTCTCGTGCTCCTCCTGTTTGTGCCATTACCGCTTCTGGGCTTTTGTCAGCCTTCCTCTGGTCTGTGTGCTGCTGACACCTGCTAACCCACTCTGCCAGGCTGCTTCTAGAGCATGTGAGGCTGTGGCCAACACGTTCCTCATAGCTCCCTGTGACCTAGAGGGGAGTTTCAAACGACCTGCCTGTAACGTTCATGTGCAGTCTGACCTCTTAGAGTTTCCTTCTCTTCTACTTCCTGTACAGGCTTAGACAGCTCTTGGAAGCTGGCTCCCTGGCTTTGATCTCCTGCCAGCTTTCTCTCTGTCATCAGCATCTTGGTCATCCAAGGACCACAGTGAATGTTACCATTCTGTGGTTGAAGGTGATGCCTCCCTCGTCTGTGTCCCCTGAACCTCATCGCTCCTGGGCCTCACCTGTCAAGCCTGGCTGTGTCAATGGTGATTCATGTGGCTACTGCCCCAATTCCAGGATAATCTCCCTGTGGGGAGGACTGTCATAGTTGGCGTTCAGACATATTTATTGTTCTGGATTGCATGCCTTTAACTAAGTTGGCAGAAAGTATCTTTAAGTGTCCACAGTGTAAGAGCACATCAGGGTCAGAAGCAGTCAGATTCCTCTCATATTGGCTGAGATTCTGCCCATTAGTGATTACATTAGCTGTAGTCATCTTCAACTTCCTTTACTGCAGCAGTCCTCGGGGCAGGGCCGTCAGGATGAGTGTCCACAACCTACGAATCTACAGTGCTCATCTCAATGACAGACACCTTGGAAGAAGGCTGCAAGGAGACTGTTGATGTGACTTAGAAGCTCCTGGATTTACCAGCCACTGGAGACCTTTCACGTTCAATTTCACATGCAAAGTAGCATGAGTCCTGTTAGCCAGTGGAAAGTGTAAATAATATGTAATGTAAACAAGTCATTTATTATCAGGTGAGATGCAGAATCGATGCATGTGATCTCAGTTCACATCCCTAAGATAACCAGAAGGGCAGGAGGGCTGTTCAAAGTGCAATTTGCAGAGTGGCCACCAGCTCCAACATCTACTTTACACCCAAAGTCTTATCCAGGCTCCTTGCCCAGTCAGAGGCCTGGAGAGATAGAAGTTCAAACGCGAGCTCCTCAGAGCCTGGGGTTCTACTTCCACGAGGTGTTGTCATGCCTTTTGTGTAGGAAAAACACAAATGCGTAGAGCTTCTGTAGAGGAGAACCTCAGAATTACTTACTTCCTCCCGTCAGAAATGTCTCATAATTGTACCCAGCACATAAATTGCTGAATTGTCACCAAAATGATCAGTCCTGGTAAAAAAAAAGTTACCCTAACTTTCTGAACTTCTGTTGTGACTATATATTACCAAACTTCATAAGGAGTGATGAATTAATTACCATCAAGACTTATGATAAATAGCAATGAAGGTGGAAGGACAGGAAAAAGTTGGGGTGCATCGCTGTCACTGGCTGGGCCATTTGCCTATTCACCAAGCTCATCTGTTCAATAAACAGTTACTGAACATCCTTTTGTATCCAGCTGTAGGAAAACATAGAAGAACAAAACAATTTGTCCTCCCAAGGAAAGACGTGCCATGCCCCTAAAAGATGACAATTCCAGGCAGAGCCAAATAATGCAAGGAGGGCGCTCCGCAGACTCGCAGGAGCGAATGTCTTCTCCCTCCAGAAAGGAACGGGCTGCGTTTGCTGAGCAGGTAACGTGCTCTGTTGACCCACTGGCCTTGCAGTCTGGTGGCACCCATGTGGGGGTGACTTTAAGATTAGAGGAAGCAAGGGGTCGGGTGGTGAGGACGGGGTGTGCTCAGGCACCCCAGGAGTGGTGCACAGGCACAGCCAGAGAAGGGCAAGGAGAGGCTCAGATCAGACCATGGAGGGTGCAGGGGATTATCTGATGCTATTTTCTGGGAAATGGGAAACCAAAGCGGAGAATAATGCGATCAAATGTATGTTTTAGGGAGATTCATTGGAATGAATTCTGAGCTTGCTTAAAGATGCTTCTGGAGGTAGGACAGTGAAAAGGAGCTAGCAGAAAAACAAAACATGACAAATTAAGAAGGAAGAAGGGGTGCTGTCCCCTGCAGGGATTCCCGCTCCATAGGTGGCCCTGCGGCCTTCCTGCTCACCCTGTCCTCGATGGTGATCTCACTGGTGGACACGCTTGCTGCTGAAGTCTGTTCCTGCCCCAGCCCATGCTCAGAGGCCTCGTCTGAATTGCCTATCCTCAGGGCCAAGAGCAGCACCTCACATCGAGGGGCGAGCACTAATTATAATTATATTTGAATGAATAGGGAGGGTTTTTACTCTGACTTGATTTTTTGCATTAAACATGGGTTTGAGGATCGATATGGAGAAATAGCTAATTCCTGTGTAGAGCTGTACCTATTTCAAGCTATTTCTCCTCCCAGCAGCCTCAAAAGGCAACCTGGAAGGCAGTCACTGCTTCCTCCAACATCTGTGGAGCACTCTGAGCCAGAGGTGCTGGGTGCGATGTCTACAAACGGGCATGAGAAATAATTCCTGCACCAGATGGAGAAAATCAGCATGCACAGAGAATTATAAAGCATTGAGTCAGTAGCAGAGTTCTCCAGAGAATCAGACCTTGGGATGCCACCCCCAGCGCGTGCGCACACACAGACACACACACATTTGGGATGCCAGTGTCCCAATTTGAAGACACTCGGGAAAGAGGTAGCATCTTAGTGATGTTCAATTGTATCAAACATTGTTATTAACTACAGTCATCACGATGTACAATGGGTCTCTTTACTTATGCTTCCTGTTTAATTGAAAAAAAATTATTAAACAATTTGTTTGACAAAATTTGTGCATATTTATGTATAACAGCAATGATGGTTTGAAATATGTGTACATTGTGGGATGGATAAATCAAGCTTACCAACATGTGCATTACTAAGTTTGAAAGAGAAAATCCCATGAGACCACCCTGGCACACTGCTGGCCAGCCTGCCACTTAACAAAGAATGCGGGGAGGATTTTGAAGGGGGTTGGGCTAAGTAGGCACCCAGGGTGCATTTTCTTTCTCTTTTCCTTCCTTCCTTCTTCCTTCCTTCCTTCCTTCCTTCCTTCCTTCCTTCCTTTTTCTTTCTCTTTCTTTCCTTCTTTCTTTTTAAAGAGAGAGTGTGTGAGTGAGAGATAGTAAAAGAATACATTTTGTTTATTTTTCATCCGTTTTTTGTTTTTCCAACACTAAGTCGTGTATGTGGTGCTAGTGTTCCAACCCAGGTCTTCACGTGTGCCAGGCAAGGGCGTGTCACTTACCTGATTAGTGACTGACATTGCCCAAGTATTTATTGTGTGGCCCCTGTGAACACAGTGATTATGACTTTTCTCCCCAGCAGTCTCCAGGTCCTCAAGAAGCCCCAGTGGCTCCCCCAGGGGTTAACTCTATCCTGTTTAAATCCCCCAAACTGCCAAAGAACTAGCACCTAGCCTCCCTTCTCCAGAACCCAGTCTGGAAGGAGAATCACTTTCAAGGTTGTTCTTGGGGGCTGGAATGGTGGCTCTGTGGTTATAGCATTGGCTTGGCATGCGCAAGTACATGAGTTCAAACCCCAGCACCACGTACACAACAAAATGTCTGAGGAATGAAAGTCATGTGAAAAACTAAATAAAAATTGCTTCTCTCTCTCTCTTTCTCACTGTCCTCTCTTTCTTAAAAAAAAAAAAAAAAAAGACTGATCTTGGGTTGATTTTTTAATCCATTGGAAAGGAGCCTTAGTCGTCTTAGCCAAGTGGATTCACCACCAGTCTGGCCTGCTGGACAGCACTGTAACCAAAGCAACAGAGATGGAAATGTCCCAGAAAGAACAGGGACCAGAGGTGGACTCAGAAGCATCGCAGCTGTGCTTCCATTCAAGAAAGCCCCGCCAGCCTTATCTAAAAGTGTTGGCCATTAAATGTGTTTTTGTCACTAGAGGACTGTCAGCAGCGTAATTTCAGACTCACACAAGGAATGGAATTGCAGTAATTTGGACATTCTGTGACCAGCACACTTCCAGCCAAATTATACAGTAGAAGACGAGGCTTCCAAACAATCGAATTCCGTCTTACATACCAACTTCTGAAGAATACAACTGTTACTAATGAGACATTAACAGGATACCATTTCCTTTGATGATAATCTGATCTTCCCATAAAAGTGAATTATTAGAACAATTAGAAACTGCATCAGAATCTGCCACCCCGAGGTGGCAGAAATGGTGTCCCATTTCTGACACATTCGATGCTTTTGAAGATGTGCTTCCTCTTTTTTTTCCAATCTGTTTTAAATTATATGGGAGTTGAAAACTGCCCTTTTCTTTCTGAAGATTCTGTAACAACTTGCTTTTTGGATGACTGTGCAGCTTTGGAAGGCGATGTTCTCCTCATTGTCAACCCAGCTGTGCTACCTAATAAAAACGCAGAAGAGAAAGCAACCGGGCTCTGTGTAGACGCCTTCGGATCACGAATTATCCCAGCCTAGCCCCGAGGCAGCACTGGAAAATAGGTACTGCTCCTCCAGGGTTAGCAATTAGGCAGCTGACGGAGACATGAGATGATAGAAACGAAGTCATGCACACGCAGGACATGAATGCCGCTTCCTGTGTAACTGTGATGCGCAATTAAAGAATAAATCAATAAAAAGGGGGAAAAAGAAAAGTTTCCCAGTTTCAAATGATTACCAACAGAGATTGAAAGTAATTATTTTTTTCTCCCTAAAAATGAAGTATCTTTCTTTCAATAGAAATTGGACAGAGGAACCATATCTTATTAAAACTAAAGATAATTTTAAAAAATCTGCCTTAGTAAGATATTTTAATAAATGCATGAATTTAATTTCAAAAGGCAACATGGTCAGAACGTAATTGAAGGTCACATAACAACAGGGATGTGATACTGGGGTTGCTGGATTCCAAAGTCCAGCTTCTGTTTTGTAGAACGTTTCTCTTCCTCTCTGCAACTGAAGTCTTTCTCAGGTTGGTGTTTACTCTCAAGGCCATCCTGCAAAGTGCAGGGTCAGGGGCGGGCTTGCTGCTGACCCACCAATCCCAGAACCTCTGCCCAGGGTTCCAGCAGTGGAAAGACTTACACCAAGCTGGGGTCCTTCTCCAAGAAAAGCCGCCTCTGCTCACGGGGGCAAGCAGAGGTCTCTAGTGATCCTTTAAGGACTCGCCATAACAGTGGGGGTCTCCTGAAGTTAGGGGCCAGCCTGTGCCACACTCATTAGGAACCACTCCTCCAGTGTTGCAAGTCTCTGAAAGACACCTGCTGCCACTAGGAGCGAGCTGAGCCAGGGGCTGGGGAACACACACATGCTGGTAAAAATCCAGACAGGATGCTTCCCCAAGGACTGACTTTCAGAGAGGCTCCCGCAATGCAGCCATACTCCGTCCCTTACGCACCCACCCTCGGAGGCCACCAAGGACGTCCGAGGACAACTGCCTTGAGCTAAAGGTGCTGAGATGCTGTGTTGCAGAAGTCAGGAAGGGCTGCTGAGTGGGGTCTTCCCGAGGAAAGGCGCGCATAGTTCTGTGACTTAGAATCTCGGCAACAGAGGTTTTCATCTGTGCAAAACCTGAGGAAATCGAGCTTGCCTGGCATGTGCCAGCTCCCAGGTCCAAACCCCAGCTCCACATACACAACTAAGTCTTGGAGCAATGAAAACCAGATGAAAAACTAAAAAAACTGCAGCTGGAGCGGTGGCCCAGTGGTTATGGTGCTTGCCTGGCATGTGCGAGTACACAAGTTCAAACCCCAGAACCACGTACAATTAAGTGTCAGAGCAATGAAAGCCACATAAAAAACTAAATAAAATTGATTCTCTCTCTGTCCCTCTATCTCAAAAAAACTAAATAAAATTGACATTTGATTCTCTCTTTCTCTAAAAAACAACAGCAACAAACCTGAGATGTGTGCATCTGCTCAGTAGTATGTGTCCCAAAGATTTTATCAGCGTCTTCTCTTATGAGGACCAAGTGACCCTTCTACACTGTGCTTTTCCTTTTAAGCTGCCCTGGTCCTCGGAATGAGCCTCTCTCAGCAGTTTGGGGTGCATCTCCTGAGAACTCGGAGGTAAGGTGGCTGTGGAACAGGCACCTGCCCTCACCCGGCGTCCTCTGGCCCTACGTGGACCGTGTGGCATCTGTGATGGCTCTGGCCTCGTGGTTACTGATGATGTTCAGGATTTGGGAAAGCAGCCTCCAGAGAAGCTTCTGGGGAGGTGGCCCCACTCCATAAGCAAGGATCACAAGACCACACCACTTTGTGAGTCAGTCAGACACAAGGGAAAGCGGCCTTCTTCAGAGAAGAGGAAACGAAGGACACTGGCAAATGCAGAACAAGTGCGGTGGAAGTCACCAGCGGTGCAGCCCTGTGCAGCTCAGAACTCAGAACATCATGAGGGCTGGAGCCCTGTGCAGGCTCAGAGCTCAGAACGTCACGAGGGGTGCAGCCCTGTGCAGTCTCAGAGCTCAGAACGTCACGAGGGGTGCAGCCCTGTGCAGGCTCAGAGCTCAGAACGTCACGAGGGCTGGAGCCCTGTGCAGGCTCAGAGCTCAGAACGTCACGAGGGGTGCAGCCCTGTGCAGGCTCAGAGCTCAGAACGTCATGAGGGCTGGAGCCCTGTGCAGGCTCAGAGCTCAGAATGTCACGAGGGGTGCAGCCCTGTGCAGGCTCAGAGCTCAGAACATCACGAGGGCTGGAGCCCTGTGCAGGCTCAGAGCTCAGAACGTCACGAGGGCTGGAGCCCTGTGCAGGCTCAGAGCTCAGAACGTCACGAGGGGTGCAGCCCTGTGCAGGCTCAGAGCTCAGAACGTCACGAGGGGTGCAGCCCTGTGCAGGCTCAGAGCTCAGAACGTCACGAGGGCTGGAGCCCTGTGCAGGCTCAGAGCTCAGAACTTCACGAGGGGTGCAGCCCTGTGCAGGCTCAGAGCTCAGAACGTCACGAGGGGTGCAGCCCTGTGCAGGCTCAGAGCTCAGAACGTCACGAGGGGTGCAGCCCTGTGCAGGCTCAGAGCTCAGAACGTCATGAGGGCTGCAGCCCTGTGCAGGCTCAGAGCTCAGAACGTCATGAGGGCTGCAGCCCTGTGCAGGCTCAGTCCTGCTCCAAGCCACTGCAGGGCAGGACAGCTGGGGCCTAGAAGGAATGCTGGCCAGAAGTGCCCAGTGCACAGCTAGGAATGTTCAGAGGAAGGATGGATTGACAGATGACCTATGTGGCCAGATAGCCAGAGCCCTGAAGTGGACATTGATTTCCAGCCTTGTTAACAAAATATGCAGACCTGGGCAGGGAATTAAAACAACTCTGCTCGCCTCAAAACTCACTGTTAAGAAGACTCACCTGTCACTTCCATGGGACCAATTGCCTAGTCTGGCTTAAAGCTTCTGCCTGTGGACTCAATGCTGGTGAAGGCAGCTCCCTGTGTGGACCAAACCACTGCAGCCTGCAATGGGGACCAGGACAAAGCCACCGGAAAAGTTCAACTTCATTCTGCACGGGCATTGGGTTCTTCACCTCCAAATCCAGGTCCAGAAAGATCTCTGTGGCTTGAAGTAATTTTATTTATAGGTGCATTTGATTCTGAAATGATACACAACAGAATGATAAGTGTGGTAGAGGAATGCAGGCCCCCGCAGTCTCTGTGAGGCAGAGGAATGGAGGCCTCACAGCCTCTGCATGGTGGAGGCATGGGAGACCCTTACAGACTCCATCATATAAAGAGGAATGGAGGCCCTGTGTACAACCTCTACAGAGGTATGGAGGAATGAGATCTCACTTCCCACTATAACACCACAACCTGACCTCAATGTAGTGGAGAGGACTGGAGGCCCTGCACAAACCCCTCTGCTGGTGACACAGGAACCCTGAGGGTGAGCGAGCACAAGATACTTGGAGTGACTCCTCTGTCAGTGTCCAGCATTGAGCAGTGGCACGGTGGGGCTGGAACTTGGAGCCTGCGGGTGATGGGAACAGGCAGGCTCCTGAGCAGGCGAGGTGGGAGGATCGGCCCGCAACTCGAAGCTGAATTGGAGGGGACAGACCGCATGGGGAAGGGTAGAAACTGGCTGGCAAGCGCTGTCACATTCCGAGTTGAGAGCAGGACACGATTTGGGGCTCTCTTGGCGAAGTGTCCACCGAGTCTCTGGCTTCTGAGGGCCTCTGCCCCTGCCAGGCCCTTGCTGGTCTAATCTGGCTGCACCCCTGTCTCCCCTGCACCCTCACGCACGGTTCCTCTGCTGTCCGTATTCCACCGTCTTCAGATCCCATTAGGCTCGCCCCTCCTGCTTTCTCTGACACCCCTGCTGCCACGCCAGTCTGCCCCATCCTTTCCTGCAACATGGACTTGTGCACCTGCAGGGGGACTCTGTGTCTTCCTGGCTGGGATGTGAGCTCATGGGTTTGTTCTTACACAGACTTGTGCGCTGCGGCTTCTCCTGGGCCTGGCTGCCCACGCTTGGCACGATACTGAAGGTGACTGGTGACACCAGACTGCACAGGCCCCGTGAATGGAGGTTTCTGAGGCGGAATGGCTGCATTGCTGAAGTGTCGCTTTGGCGGTGGTGGCTGAGGGACATCAAGTGACATCAAGTGGCAGTGTTCACTGAGGTCGATGCATGAGTCTGGGGCACAGAGAATCTGGGATTACAGACACAGAAGCGGGAGCTTCCAGCGCTGCCCATAGAGTGAGCTGAGCACAGGGGGAGGCCGCCTAACCTCCTTGACTTTCCTTGTCCCCATTCGTCAGTGAGAGCTGACAGCACCCACCTGCGGCTACCCTGACTATTCAGTGTCTGTGAAGACTGACGATCAGGAGGAGCTCAGCTCAGGGTCTGGCACATCCTAGATGAATAATGAAGAGGGCGGAAGGGGACCCAGGGGAGATGCTGGATGAGTGTGTGGCAGAGAGGACATTAGAGAGATGCAGGTGAGCTCAGCTGGCAGAGTCCAGCCTGTCTGCTTAGCAGTGAGACAGGCGACGCTCCCCCACGTAATGACCTCATGCGGAATTGAAGTATCCCACTGTTTTAGACCATTTTCTTACTTATTATATCGCAAATGGATAAAAATAAAGAGTACTGTGGTGGAATTTTAACTTTTGAAAATTCGTTATTTATGTACACACACACACACACACGTACATACACACGATGGAATTCTGCTCTTCTGCTCTGCTATTAGCGAGAACGATATCATGGCATTTGCAGCCAAATGGATGGAGATGGAAAAAATTATGCTGAGTGAAATATCCCAAACTCGGAGACTCAAGGGCCGAATGATTTCTCTCATATGAGGAAGCTAGAATACAATCGGAAACAGACTGAAAGTTAGCTAAGCTTAAATAATAACCTCAACATGGGTAAATTTTTACATTAGCAGAGGGGTCCATGACTATGATGCTAGGGCAAGAAGGGAGGGGAGGAAGGGAGTAGGGGGTTATCAGTGCAGCTGGAGGGAGGGA
>PVKS010007293.1:0-73721 GCA_004027875.1 Aplodontia rufa | reverse complement strand
TGGCTCAGCATGATTTCTTCCATTGTCACATATCTTTTTTTTTTTTTTTTAAGAGAGGGACAGTGAGAGAGAGAAAGAGAGAAACAACTTTATTTAGTTTTTCACATGGCCTTAGTTGCTCCAACACTTAGTTGTTGTACGTGGTGCTGGGGTTTGAACCCAGGTCCTCGCTCTTGCCAGGCAAGTGCCAAAACCACTGAGCCACCGCTCCAGCTCCCCATTGTCACATATCCCAAACCATAGAAAATTCAGTAAAATAAATAATCTAATAGAAATAAAGTAGAATAAAATCTTTAATTACTAAATCACCAAAAATTAGAAGCTAGTTTTCAATATAATTCTCCACTTTAAAAACAGGGTTCCTCAGAGAAATGTCTAATTCTAGACCTTGGGCAGGGAATATAAAAGTAAGCATAGAATCTCTTCTAGACTCAGAAAAGAAAGAAGCGTTTGAAGTCAAAATGGCAGGGGTATGTATGTACAAGGACAGATGAGGCAGCTGCAAGAGTTCTTAACAGCCAATCCTGGAAGAGTTTGAACAATGGAATAAGAATGTAGCATTGATTATGACTCAAAGGATAAAACAAATGGGCACCATCATCCATACTGATATAAATGGCTGATTATTTTATACAAAAGGACAGGAGAAAAGCAACTATAGAATTTTTTTAAAAAGTAAAAATTTTCTTGTGAACATGTTAGATTAAAACTTCCTTAAGTTTAAGCTACTCCTAGTGACTTATTTATAGACAGTAGTGGAGATGAGAATGTGGAACAAGCACTACCTTACCTTGCTTGTACCAAGGCCAACATTGTCAGTGACAAATCATGCTGTTGTCATCACCTATAAGCCAAGTTGAGACTGACCTGCTTTCTGTAAAAATCCCAAAGTCACCATCATCTCATGAAAAACCTCAGACAAACACAGATTAAGGGATACTCTACAAAACACCTGATCACCACTGCTCAAAACAATCAAGGACATTAAAAGTATAAAATCTCAGAAGTTGTTACAGCCCAGAGGAGCCAAGAAAATATGATAGATAAATGCAGTGTAGCCTTTACATGGGACCCTGAAATAGAAAAAGGATACTAGGAAAATCTGGTGAAATGTGAATAAGGTATGGATTTTAGTTAAACATAATATATCAAAATTATTTCACTAGTTTGAAAAAATGCACAATAGCAGTGTAAGATATCTGAGATGAAAAATAGTGTGGGTCACTTAAGAGCTATCTGTAATAATTCTGCAAATTTTTTTTTATAGAGAGAGGGACAGAGAGAGAGAGAGAGAGAGAGAGAGAGAAACAATTTTTATTTAGTTTTTTATGTGGCTTTCATTGCTCTGAGACATTGCTGGGTACATGGTGCTGGGGTTTGAACTCGCATACTCGTGCATGCCAGGCAATCACCATAACCACTGAGGCACCGCTCCAGTCCCTTTTCTGCAAATTTTCTATAAAAAGAAAACTAATGAAAAGTTTTATAAATCTCTAAGAAGTTAAGAATATATCAAATAATTTCTCAATAAATGTACTAACTCAATCAAAATTGATATTTCCTTGAAATATAAAAATATCAAAGTTTACTAAAGAAGAAACAAATAAGCTAAATAGAATATCTATTGAATGAATTAATTTGTATTTAAACCTTCTCACAAAGAAAATTTCAAATCCAGTTGGCTTTGCTGATGAATTCTACCAAAAATTTAAGCAAAAATATACTTTTTCTAACAAAATCTACAAAATAGAAAAGTATAAGAAGTAAAAGACATCACTTATTTTATCAGGCTAATATTCAAAGAAGACCAAAAACAGAAAAGGAAGAAAGAACCTGAAACTTCAGACAGATGCCCCTCTCAAATGTATGTGCAAAAATTCTTAAGACATTTGTAGATAATAATACAGCTAAATATTTTTTAAGAAAGATAATACATCATAGCATAGAGGGATTTATATGATGAGCCCAAGGTTGATTAAACTTTCAAAAAATAGTATACCAAACCCACCATATTAAAAGAAAAATTTAAAAATTAAAAAGTCATCTAATGATAACCACATAGCAACAGAGGCAAAACGCATTGTTAAATCTCAGTACTCATTCATAATAAAAGTTCACTTTAACCAAGGAGTAGAAGATAATTTCCACAACCCGATAAAGGACCTACTTATAGCTATTTATGAATGAGAAATTAATATATTTTATTTCAACTTCATTTTGAGTAAATATGGAAAGGCAGGAAAATAAAGATAGAATAGGAATAAAAGGAAGAAGGAAGGAGAGAGGAAAGAAAGGAGGGAAGAATGAAGAAAGAATCATATTTCCTCACATGGCATAATTTTATCTTTTCTCTGAGCCTCAGGATCAGCTAATGACATTCAGGACCTTTGTGAGAGACCCAACCATAGCATCTATCTATCTATCTATCTGTCTATACACATACACACACACACACACACACACACACACACACACACACACACACACATATATATATATATATATATATATATATATATATATAAATTTCCTGTATATAATGAATTTGAATGTCATTGAGAACAATATTTTCATTTGTCACGTAATGGAAATGTATCAAGGAATCTAGGTTAATCCTTGGGTCTGTAGAGATGCCCGGGCAACTTAGTTGGTTACTATAAAATGTAGTTGCATTGTCATTTAGCGTCATGAAGGAAAAAGATGCAGAGCTACTCATTAAATACATCTCCTGCTTATCTTCAAGTCAGGGATCCCTTTTAGAAATTCACATGTTCAATGTTTTCCAACTGCTAATCATGATTTATTAATGGACTAAGACTGAGATTTAAAAAAAAAAGAAGCAGAGAGCAATATAATAGAAAAGGTAATATCAGTGTGAGTTCCTCACATACAAAAGTTCTCACAGCTATTTTCTGAAACTTTGACTTGTGTGTCTGTGCTTCTACACATTTCCACATAGGAGTTTTAACTTAAAATACTTTATTTTTTGTTCAAATGAACAATAAGATGTTCAAAATAAACTATACCATTTCCTAATTATTCACTTATACTAAATATTTACTTTTACAATTGAGAATGTTCCTAAGTACAGTCATTTTAATAACTCTGTATTTATTTTTAATAGAAAATTTTCTTACATTCATGCTTGTGAAGTTGTTGGCTCCTGACCCAGAATGTGTATCTCTTGTGGATATATCTCACATAATAAGCATTATAACAGAGACATCCTGCAACTTTACCCAGTCTGAAAAGATGAAGAATTTCGTAGAAATTCCACTGAGTGACCAGTGCAGTGTGTGCACCGAAATACTGAAATATAGATACATTATCCCAAGAAGAACTTCTCTTGTATAAAGAAATCTAACTATTCCAATTGTATGTGACAGGCATTAGGCTAGACAAATTTCCAGGTGTACCATCTATTAAATGCTTTTAGGAGAGAGTGGAATGGCAGAGAGGTTTTTAGCACTTATTTTACATTAACTATGTAAACTGATACAGAGTTCAGCATTTTCAAAACATAATACTAAATATTTGCATTTCATTTTGACTTGGTGGAAGGTACAGCTGAAATGACAAAAGGAAATTTTTCTGGTAAATATATGTGATAGTTTCCCTTTTTAACCATTTTTTTCCTATACAGTCCATTGTCATTAATCACATTCACCATGTGAAACCACCTACACTACTTTCAAAAGCACTTCAGACCCCTGTTCTTCCATACCCTTAACCATGGATGTCTAATCTGCTATCTGCCTCCATGAATTTGCCTAATTTGGATATTTTACATTAGTGGAATCAGGATATTTCACCTTTTTGCATCTGATTTATTTATCATAGTATTTGCAGGGTTCATCCATGTTTTAGCATTACATTCATTTTTATGAGTGAAGAATAACAAATGATACCATACACAAAATTTTTGACCTTTTGCTCATTTATTGATGGGCCCTGGGATTATTTCTACCTTTTGGCCATGGTCCATAATGTTTCTATGAACATTAGTGAACAGTATTCTATTTTAAGCTACTTAACCCTGGCATTGGGGCTAGAGCAGTGGCTCAGCAGTTACAGTGCTTGCCCTGCAAGTGGGAGGACCCAGGTTCAAACACCAGCACCTCATGCACAGCTAACTGTCGGAACAACAAAAACCAGATGGAAAACTAAATAAAATTGATTCTTTCTTTCTCTTTCTCTCTCTCTCATTTTCCCTCTCATTCATTAAAAAAAATCCTTTGGATATATACTTGGAAGTGGGGTTCACATGCTAATTCTATGTTTAGTTTTTTTTTGAGAAATCAAGTTTTCCTCAGTGGCTCAACTGGTTCATATTTGCACCAGTGATGTACAAAACTTCCAATTTCTTCATGTGCCTATCAACTCTTGCCATTTCCTTCTTTTTTCTCCTCCTCCTCCTCCTCCTCTTCTTCTTCTTCTTATTATTATTATCATCACAATTTTTATACCATCTTAGTGTCTCATTTTGATTTGCAGTTCCTAAATATTCAGCTTTGATAAAGGTCCAAAAGCAGGTAATATTTAGGGATGAAGAGTGTAAAATCATTCAAATGAAAGTTGGGAAGCCCTCGTCTCTCCTTTTAAAATGTGAAGAGGAACAAGTTTTAAACAAGGACCTAAAAATAAAACTTAGATTATGGATGTGGCTTTGGATAGAAGAGATGGAAGAAAGTGAAAACAATTAGGAAAGCAACAGAAACATGTTTAGTAACATGAGCATTCACAAAGAAAGCCAATTCCATTTTCACCTCTGTGTAAAACTTTCCTCTAGAAAACGTGAGAGAATGCCATTGTATAATAAATTGGTTTGACAAATACATTAGAATATCAGTCAGGCCGATAAATTATGCTGGGAATAATATAACTACAATATGTTATGTCTTGTACAGCAACATCAAATGATGATAGAAAATTATGCCCCATCCACTTAAACCTGGATTCCTTTTTTTCTGATTTTATTTAAAAGGATTTACTAAGAGAGTGGACACAGAGGTCTTGATTATTTTTCCCATAACCTGCCATAATTTTCTTTGACACCTTGGAAAGTAATTTAAACTGAATAAAATGAAGATAATTGCACTTACCTCAGAGATATACAGAACATTAATGGGATCATGTCTACAAAGTGATTCAAAGTCTTTAGTTTGTATTATAAATAACAAGCATAACTATATTTTTCCAGATGTCTAATAATGATAACCATAAATATGATGAACTGAAAACTTAAAAGGCTGCCAGCAAATGTAAAATCTTTTCCTTTTAATTGCTAGACATTTAAAAGTTCCCTCTTGCATATTTGGATTGTAGGCAATGCACAGATATGTTAATTATGAGCTCCACTTCAATAAAGATGTGTCCTCCAAGTTTAGACTCAAGAGTACTTAACTTCCAGCCAAATAGGAAAAAACTGAACTACCTCTTCACTGGATTATGACTCATAAATCACTGTAGAAGCTTAATAAAATAATTCACAGCATAAATGTTAATGAAACCTATATATTATTGCTTCAAAATGTTTCTTATTATGAAATAGAAGATCATGGCTTCGGTCCCAAATCTATTACTCAATTGTCACACCTCCCTCCATCTTCATTCCTGAGCTGATAAAGCCAAATACTAACGTCCTTCATTCACGTCCTATCCTGTTAAATATCTTTCAGCG
Organism: Aplodontia rufa; assembly: GCA_004027875.1. Classification (NCBI taxonomy): domain Eukaryota; kingdom Metazoa; phylum Chordata; class Mammalia; order Rodentia; family Aplodontiidae; genus Aplodontia; species Aplodontia rufa. Next base: position 68,041 of record PVKS010007293.1, on the reverse strand, counting down.
CAGAAATTCTTGCAAGCAGACCATACTATTTTCAAGTCAAGAGCCTACACTATAACCCTACTGCTGCCACCCATTTGTGAATTGAAGTAGTTCTCTTTGAAACCGAACTGCATTTTACATTAAGTGAGCCAAAGAAAGCAATGTTGATTCTAACAGGAACAGGCATGATAATCTCCTGGCAAAGATGCTCTTCAAAGTTGTGATTTTTGGCAGCTATGGTGGTTCACTGCCTACTGTACTTGGCCTTGGGATAGGCACTGCAAAAAAGGATTTTTAAATGAGACCAGACATTAGGTCTGGATTCAGTAATCACCAGAGTAAAGGAGGTCACCCTCTACAGCAACCAGCAGGATGATTGCATCCTAAAGGATGGCAGAGCTTCTTGTCACATCCCATGAGGGCAACGTGAATTGTCTGAGTTGCATTGATCCAACTGGTTCTTGTTGGATCACATCCAATGTGTTCTCAGGATGCATTAGTCCATCACACACACACACACACACACACACACACACACACACATACACACATACACACACACACACACAGGATGAGAGAAAAATTGAAGTTTATTGAAAAAGAAACACAATTTTATTTTGTTTTTCACCTCTTTCTGTAATCCATCCAATTTACTGTCTATTGTGGTACATTAAAATTAAAACAAATGTGTTCTTCATTTATCCACCTAGACACAGATTAAAGAAACTGCATTTTTCAAAACAAAAACTGATTGAGGAAATACCTATTTTCTCAAAGTAAGTCTCTTTCCTTCTAGCTCCTGGAAAAGTGCTGTTAGGATATCAGATTGTAAACCCAAATGGAAAATCACCAACAATTACCTAAACATACAACACACACACGAGACACAGATATGCTTGCACACACGTTTATATGCACAATGCACAACAAACACTATCTCCCAATTCCATCTCCTACAGTATTACCAGCAAGCGTAGAATTAGGGTTTGGGTTAGCCTCAGATGGTTGACAAACAGTTCAGCAGAAGACAGGAAGTTCTTACTGAAAATGGAAGGTTTCTTTCATAACACGTGTTGTTTTTTTTAAATACTGGGGATTGAACCCAGGGGTGCTTTACCACTGAGCTACATCCCAATTCTATTTTATGTTTTTTAAAATTATTATTTTGAGAGAGGGTCTTGCTAATTTCCTGAGGCTGACCTTGAGCTTGTGATCCTCCTGCCTTTGTTTGTTCCCCAAGTACCTGTAATTTACAAATGTGCACCACCACACCTGATATGATTTTTTCTGACATTGTGGATAAAGCAATGTTAAAAACTAAATTTCTAGTAAAGAAGTAAGAGCCAGGCACTCTATAATATTAGGTAAGGATATGTTCTTAATATTAGAAGCAAATTAGTTAAATGCAAAATGTATTTAAATATTGAGAGGAAAAAGGAACTTTCTGCTGTGTCTCTGGTAACTAACCATTGATACAAAAATCACTCAAGGAAAAGTCAATTTTTTTATAAAATAGCAATTATAAATTTAAAAATGCAATTAAGAAAACATGCAATTATACAATAATAGTTCAAAAGAAGCATGCTACAAATCAATTTAACAAAAAAGTGTAAGACAGATACACTGTTAAGTAAAGCATGTTGAAAATAATTAAAGATCAAAATAAATGCAAAGACATCCTATGTTCATGGATTAAAAGATAACATTTAAGATGGGAAAGCTAACAGTGGTTTTCCTTCTCTACTACTCTCCATTCATTCTCAGCACCCTATGCTGTCCTTCCTTCTTCCTGACCCTATTTTGAGTGACATAGGTTTCAATCTTTGGTCCACTTACCAACTGGGTCTATATTATGTCTATATTTAATTTATCATCATACATATTTCATGGATTTAAATATCATTTAGATGACAATCATCTGAAGATTTATGACTTCAGCCTGCATCTCTCTTCTAAACTCCAAGTTCATATATATAACTACATATTTAACAATTCATCAGAACTCTTGATAGAACACTTGGGATTAATATGTTCAACTGATCCTGATTCCTCCCACTTGCTCTGCCTGCCCCAAACACCTACAACTAAGTCACAGCCATTTTTTTTTCTCCAGATGGCTACCAAATATCACTAGTTGCTCAGGACAAAATATGTGGAATCAATGTTTGATATAACTCTTTTTCTCATACTGCACATCCAGTCTGTTATGAAATAGTGTTAACTGTACATTTCAAATATATCCAGAATCAGTGAACTTTTCACCACATTGATTTCTTCCTCTCTAGTCTAGGCTGCCGTCAACTTTGACCTTGACTGACTGTAATAACTTTCCAGCACATATTCCATTTTTATTTATTTCCTGTCCCATTGTTAGTTATTCTTATCAGGAGGTTAAGGTAATCTTTTAAAAATATAAATTAGTTTATATTGCTTCTCTGCTCATAGTCCTTTATTTTACTCAAAAATGGTATATGTAAAGTCTCTTACTCCTTACATGATTTGGGTCCCCTATTTCTCTTATCCCCACTTTTGCTTTTATAAGATTAGCTCATTCTGCTGCAATGTCCTGATATTATAAAGAGGTTAGAACAATATTGATCACATAGTAAGTTGAATAGCAACACACACTTGTTGAATTCTTTACAGAAGACCTTTTCATAAAGTTAGAGAGATTGTTCTGGCTAACAATCATTAGTGCAATATTAAGCAAGATCTTATTATTTTCTGGAACTAAGTTGTCCACATGTAAATGTAAGAATGAGGCTACTCAAAAGCTTCTGTGAATAATAATTTTCCAGCCTTTTAAAAAATTACATGTTTTTCATGCTCTGAATGGAGTGATTAGGCAAGACATAAATAAAAGCAATCAAGTGGGGGGGAATCAAATCATTGCTGTTTTCAGAAAACATGATCATATACATAGAAAACCTTAAAGGCTTTAGAAAAATATTTTATAACTAATAAACTAATTCAGAAAGCTTCAGTACACAACAAGAATATTCAAATATCAATAGTATCTTTCCACATATTAGCAGTGAATTACTCAAACATGACACAAAGAAAACAATCTCAATTTAACAACTTTAAAAAATTAAAGTATTTATGAATAAACCCAATCATGGGAATAAGGCAATTGTACATGGAAAAATATAAAACACTGATGAAAGAAACTGAGAAGACACAATGCATGGAAAGATGCAACATGCATTTATATTGAAAGAATCAACATTGCCTGCACATCCATACACTCCAACATAATCTACAGATTCAATGCAATCCCCATCAAAATAACATAGTTTGTTCATAGGATGAGAAAAACCAATCCCAAAGTTTGTATGGAATCACAATAGAAATTGGATCAGCTAAAGGAATCTTGAGTAAAAAGAACAAGTTAGAGGCATCATACTATGTGATTTCCAAATATACTACAAAGCTACAGTAATCAAGACAGCGTGACCTGGTATAAAAACAGACATACAAAACAAAGGAACACAATAGATAGCTCAGAAATAAATGCACAAGTGCACTCAATTAATTTTTAAATATGCCAAGAACACACCATGAGGACATGACAATCTCTTCAATAAGTGGTTCTAAGACAACCGGATGTCCACATCCACAGGGAGAAAATTGATGGTAGATTCTAATCTCAAACTATGACAGAAGTCAACTCAAGTTGGCTTAAAGACTAAATAAACTTTGAAACACTACTAGAAGAAAATAGAGGCAAATCTCCAGGGAAATGATTATTTAGTCTGAGCAATGATTTTTTTAAATTAATGCTAACAATCACAGACAAGAGACTTGCCATAGACAAATGATACTATGTCAAACTACAGTAAAACTTTCTGCACAATAAAGACAACAATCAATAAAGTTAAGAGACAACCTATGGAATGTGAGAAATATTTATAAACTGTACATCCATCAGGGCTTAATTAAAAACATGCAAGAAATGGTGTCTCAGTGGTTACAGCATTTGCCTGGCATGTGTGAGGACCCAGCTTTGAACCCTAGCATCACATACATAGCTAAATGTCAGAGCAAAGAAAACTAGATGAAAAACTAAATAAAATTAATTCTCTTTCTCTCTCTCTGTCCCACCTCTCAAAAAAAAAAAAAAAAGGAATTCAAATAATTCGAATTTAACTCAACTCAGTAAGGTCAGTGAGGAAACAGGAAACCTCATAAAGTTGCAAAGGGTCAGGTGCAGTGGCACACACCCGTGATCCCAGTGACTCAGAAGGCTGAGGCTCAAAGATCAGAAATTCAAGGACAGCAACAGTCACTTAACAAAACCCTGTCTCAAAACGAGAAAAATAAAAAGGAATGGGGATATAGCTCATTGTCCCTGGGTTCAATCCCCAATAACCTCACCTCTCTATCCCATCAAAATTGTAGCAAAGATTTTATTGAACTTTTCACAAAGAAGACATGCAAACCACTAAAAGGTCAATGAAAAACAAAGTTTTATATCGTCTTTCAATAGAGAAATGCAAATTGAAACCTAGTGAAATATCATCACATACTTTTTACAAGGGCTATTATCAAACACTCAAAAGATAATAAGTATTGAAAAGGCTATGAGGATAAAGGAACCCTTGAACACTGTTGGTGGGTATGGGAATCAGTACAGCCAATATGGAGAACAGTACTGAGACTCCTCACAAAACTAAATATAGACCTGCCATGGCCCAGTAATCTCACTATTGAGTATATATGAAAAGGAAATGAAATGGGGCTGGAGTGGTGGCTCAGTGATTCCAGTGCTTGCCTGGCATGCACTAGGATGTGGGTTCCAGCACCAGCACCACATATACAACAAGGGTTCGAGCAATGAAAACCATAAGAAAAACTAAATAAAATTGATTATCTTCTTTCTATGTATACGTATCCCTCTCTCTTTAGAAAAAAAGGAAACAAATTCATTAAGTCAACGACACATTTACACTCCACAGTTTAATGCAACATTATTCAAAATAGTTAAGATACAAAATCAAATTGTCAAACATCAGATAAATGGATAAGGAAAGTGTGGTATACACAGGCACTGGAATATTATTTAACCTAAAAAGGGAAAAAATAACAGTCATTTGCAATAATATAGATGGACCTGGAGGATGTTATAGAAAGTGAAATTAGCTAGGAATTGAAAGACAAACACTTATACATGAATCTAAAAATGCTGAACACATAGGAAAGCAGAATGGTGGTTACCAGGGACTGGGATGAGGGATGCAGATATGGTCAAATTTCAGCTCGAGAGGAGGCAAGAGTTTTAAAAACCCACGGTACAATACAATGACTATATTTAATAACAGTGCATTGTATCTTGGAAAATTGTTGAATAGATTTTCTCATCACAAAATAATGTTAAGGCTGTAATGATTTAGCTTGATTTTTGTCATTGCACAATGTATACATGCTTCAAAGCACCATGTTGTAGGTCATAAATGCACACAAATTTTATTTATCAAGTAGGATAATTATGTTTGTTTATATTGTATAATAAAATTCAGAATAAATTCTTTTTAAAGTCTGTAGGATCTGTAATGTTGTCACACTTTTAATTCATGGAACTGATAATTTGTATTTTTTCTGTTAGCTATTGATCATTAACTAAAATTTTGTCATTATCTTTCCAAAGATTGAACTTTCTTCACAGTTTTTCCGTTTTCCATTGCAATGAGTTGCTCGATATTTTTCCTTTTAAATTCTTCGGATTTAACTAGCTCACCTTTTTTAGCTTATTAAAGTCACAAAAGATATCTGGATTTAAACCTTTCATTTTTTAAATATAGGTACGTACAACACTACATTTCCCTATAGTTTTCGCATTTTGACAGGCTGCATTATCGTTACCGTTCTGTTTAATACAGTTCCTAATTCTCTATATCAGTCCTTCTTCAATTCCTGAACTATTTAAAACTGTTATTTAATTTTAGAATACTCAAGTAATTTCCATGTTAATTTAATCCACTGAAGGACAAAGAGGTTATGCTAACTTTAATTCTTTTCAATTTATGGAGACTGAGTTTATGGCCCAGCAGAAGATCTATGTTGCTCACTGTTCTCTGTGACCTTGAGTACGATGTCATGCAATTTTGTCTGTTCAGCCGTGCTCCGTAAATGCCGACAGGTAAGGCCGTGGAGTTGTTCAAGTCTTCCCTATCATGATTTTTGTACTGCATGGCTCTTAGATCAGTAACTGACAGAAGAATGCATGAAGCGTCAGCTGTAATTGTATATTCATTTTCTACTCTTCTGTTTTCGTTTTATTCGTTTTTGTTTCATTTATTGTGCAATGCTTTCTCAATAATTTGAACCTTTATTGTCAACAAATGTCACGCACTCTTCTCTTATGGAAATATTCCCTGTCGTGAATTTTCTTTATCCAAAATGAATATGCATAGCTACTCCAGTTTTTTATGACTAATCTTTCCAGGCCATATCTTTCCCATTGTCTTACATTTACTTTTACGACAGCTTTACATGTAATGCATACCCCTTTTCCAGTAGCGTATGATTGGGTACTACTTTCTTACATCGTTGGCAATTTCTTTATTTGGAATGTTTATTTCCAATATTTTTGTAATTACTATTGAAGATGAGTTTATGCTCATTAACTTATTTTCTATTTCCTCTTTCTGTCCTTTTTTTCCCTACTTCCCCCTTATTTTGTACTCGTAGCATTTTACTGTCTGCTTGTTGGCTCCTTAGCCATGTTCTTTGTTTCATTTCTGGATCTTGCTCTAGGATTGACCAATGAGCTTTGACTTACTATATTTTACATGTGAGAGAATCCTGCAATAGAAGTGTGCTTCTATTTCTTTCTTACATACTTTATCTTGCATTTTACATCTGTGAAATTCATTAATATCATAATATATTGCTATTAGTTAAGCTTTTTTTGCTTTATAGCAAGTTGCCTCTTCAGAAAAATCAAGGAATGAGAAAAATATTTCATATATATACATATATTTTATTTATATGTATAACCATTTATAATGTTTCTCATTCCTTTTTATAGAACTGATTTTTTAACCAACATCACTTTAGAAATCTGAAGAATCCTGTTCAATGTGCTTGGAGATAGATGGCTAGAGATATTCAATTTTCTCACATTTGTTTTATTAAAGTACAATTTTTGGGTCAATCTTTATTTGGGGTTACTTTCCCTACATATGGGGGAGAGGATGCCCTCTATTTCTCCTTCTACAATTTAAAGATACTTTTAGTTCCAACTTGAAATTCTATATTTTATTTTTTTATCTTTTGTCTTAACAAAGTCTTTCTATTTTCAAAATCTCAATGTTAGAAAACATTGAAGGAGGAAAAAGCATCCAAAGACATGGCACGTTTAAAACACGCTGACATAGGAGGATGGCATCCAGGCCAGAGTGGTCCGATGGGAGGACCATTCTCCAAAGGAGGCAGAGTTACGTAGCTGCCTTCTTGATGACCAGAGCGAATGAACACCTTGTGGGAGAGGCAGAGTGAAGCCTGGTCTGGGACAGTGCTGCCAGTCACATGGCTGGATATTCTCCAACTGGTGACACTGATAACCAAGCACCAGGGCACGGGGACACAGAACCTAGTGATAAGGGCGAGCTGCATTCCATCTCTGGCAACCATTTTCCTGTCACTTGACGCGTCCCCAGAGGAGAGCACAGCATCTGCTACACCGACAGGCGCAGTTTGACATTTCTTTTGGAGGAGTGAATCACTGGGGCTCTTGGAAGGTGTGACAAACCCAGTAGCAAGCCTTCCGGCATAGGGACACCTGCATGAATCTCCTTCCAGACATCAGAGATGCTATTACTTTCATGATTTTACCTCAATCATTAACAGAAAGGTAAACCACAGCCTTTGTCTGGTACCAAGTCTACTCTTGGCACAGTTCCTAGGATTCCATTTTGATGGCAGGCAAAGGACAAGTGAAAAGCTTTCTTTACAAAGCAGGCACATTTAGTGCAAGCCTCAAGGGGGCAAGGTCCGCACAGAGCGGATCATCTGTTTTTATTTCATTTTCTCGTTACCAAGGCAGGCTTAAATGCCCATGGCAGACTTTTGAAACTGTGCAAGAGTGTAGTATAAAGAAGAATAAATCTACATTTAATGTCAGATTTCCAAGATACACCATAGAGTTAACCAGAGTTGCCAGTTTCTTGCATTCCCTCATCAGCACCTACAGATTGACAGTACTTTGTCCATAATAATTGCTTCATTCTCCATTGCATGAAGATGCTTTGAAAAATGACTCTACTCCTTAGTATTTACCATATATCTGATGCCTCATTGAAAAAACACTACAATAAAAAGCCTCACAAGTGCATAGAATGGCAATAAAGTCTAGTTAAGAGCCCAGAGCCTGGAATCAGACAGTGTAGGATCAAATTGCATCCATTTCCTTCTCTTTACTTTTGGACTAGTTTTGATCTTGGGCAAGTTACTTTACCTGTATTTTCTCTAGTTACCTCACAAGTAAAATGGGAGAAGTGTTGCCTTTTTAGAATTCGAGGAGAGTAGACCGCGCGCGCGTGTGTGTGTGTGTGTGTGAATGGCATGTGGAATATCTGAGTCAACACAAGTGTGCATTTTGGAAGGTCTCCTATTTCTGTTCTTACCAATGGGAAAAAAAGAGACGATTTCCATTCATCTTCAGTAATGGAATATTCTAGCATATAAATAAGGTTGTTATTCTCACAGAATGAAAAATGCATCTCATTGTTTTATTTTTAATTATGAGAAAAAATGAACTCATATGTTCATGCACTGTTTTCGTTAATTCTCTGATGAACTTCCTACCTCTTTATTCCCTTTCAGACTTCTGTACAGTGCTGCTCATTATTTCAGGCTGATTGATGAAACTGCTCAAGATGTTCATGACCTCAACCTGTGCATGCACATGTACATGTGAATAGTAAGCACATTTCCTTCAGTTATTTATCCATGAACTTTTGCTTAAATATCTGTAGCAAACCAAAAAATTAGGAAAGAACCATTTTAGTAATATGAAGTCATATTTCTCAATATTTTTCTTTATGATTTCTGGATTTTTCATCTACTTCAAAAAGGCCTTTCAATATCTGTTAGTAAAAGGGAGGAGAGTGCCCAGGGGGAGTATCACCTATAAGGACATTTAATTTGTTTTAGAGGTGGTTCTGTAGATCAGTGGGAAAATAACTAGTTTTATAGGAATTATTAGATATCCATGTATGAAAAAAGATATAATTGACTCTTTGATCACAGTACACACACAACTAAATCCTGCCAAATTATATATCTATTTGTGAAAATAAACCCTTTCAGAATGTCATGTAGCATAACCTCCAGGACATTGGGATAGAAAAAAATATAAAGGAAACTAAATCCAATAACTGAAAAAGAAATACTTGTAAATTTGACTATGAAAATGGAAAAAAAAAACTTATCTTCATTGAAAGACATAATCAAGAGAACAAAAATAAAGCATAGACCAGGAGATGAAATTTATAATTTGTGCAATCAATAATATTTTATGTCTAGATCATATAAGAATCTTCAAATAAATAAGAAAAATATGCACTATTGAAACATAAGTAAGAGATTTAAACAAGAGCTTCACAAAAAAAGATATCCAAATAGCTAATGTGAAAATGTATGTGGTTCATTACTAATCAAGGACATGGATATCAGATGGACATGGAGTGTAAGCACATGTCTATCATGAAAAGACCGACAGTATCAAATGTGCTGAGAAACCGAACACATTGATAAAGGAAATGTATCACACTGGCAATGAGTTTGGTGTGGTCAACTGAAAGATGGTGGTAGCTTCGACCAGAGGTGATCAGTGGGGACTGTGAGAGGTGGTTAGATTTTGAAAACAGTTTGAGAGGACTGACTACGTATTTGCCACTGGAGTGCAAGTGGTGAGGGGAAAATGAGCAGAGTAAAGAATGAGCCCAAAGTTTGGTCTGAATGGATAGATCAGGTGGTCATCAATTAGTGTGGGACTGCAGAAGAGCCTTATTTTTCATGCAGGAGAGGATGGTTCAGTAGTTCAGGTTTTTACCATGTCATTTTGAAAATCCAGTTATGAATTGAAGAGGCGATGCCAAGTAGGAATTACTATAGAGGTAAAGTCCATGCTGGGAATTATCCTTGCGAATCAGTCATGAAGAGAAGGTATAAACTTTGCAACTGGAAGTGATTGCAAAGGCAAAGAAGTTAGAGAATGAAGAGAATAGATCAGAATTGGCCCCTGAGAGAGAAACTCTTGTGGGGTGAAGAAGAGAAATCCCAGGAGACTGTCTCAGTCTGTTTGGTGTTACTATAACAGAATACCACAGAATGGGTAACTTGTGAACAAAATTAATTTGCCTCATGATTCAGTAGGCTGGGAAGTCCTTGACCAAAGGGCTACATGTGGGATGGGCTTCCTGCTGCATCCTAACAAGGCAGAAGACACCACATGGTGGAGGAGCAGAGGTGAGAGGAAGCAAAATGTGGATCAAGCTCACATTTAGGATAATCCCATTCTCATGGGAAATAACCTGCTGTTGTGATGACCACACTAGTCCCAGTGTGAGGACCAATATTTAATAAATATTTAATCAGGTCTTATTATGCTGCATTTTCCAATACTATTGCATTAGAGATTAAATTTCCAAACTTTCCAACACACAAAATTTGGAGGAAATATTTAAACCCCTTCAAAGACTATGGAGTACTGATGACTTAGGAGAGAAAAAGAGGAGATTGTGGTGGATTAGAAAGCTTCCAGAGAAAAAGAAAAATTTCTAGGAGGAGACAGTGATCAACAACTAAATGTTATTGATAGACCAGGTAAGATGAGATACAAGAGTTGATTATTGGATTTAACAATTTGGAGGTCATTGGTGACCCTGAAGAGGGCATTTTTAGGAGCCTGGTGGAGGTGAAATTCTATTGCAATGGGCTTGATGAAGAGAGAGGGGAGGTGTTACTAGTAGGGAATGGAAGCAATGCTTTGGAGCGGTTTTGCTCTTACGGAAAGAAAAAGGTGATAGCTAGGAGAAAGAAGGGTTTAAGTACAAGCTATAAATATACTGGAGATATGAATATACTGATGGTCAGGAGACAAACATCAACGAAGCAGAGATAGTTACTGGAACAATATTCTATAGTGTACAAAAGAGGATGAATTCTCAGGAGCAAGGAGATGAACCACAGTTAGAAGCAGAAGTAATTCATTTAGGATTCCTGGAGAGAAGGAAGATCACTGGTGTGTTGCTCTAGGTAGGTGGTGGTCAGCAGTGATAACAGCAGCTCATGAAACACATTCACTGATCACTTATATTTTTGCAATAAAAAAGGAAAGACATCACCTTCACATAGAAGTTTATGGAGGTTTTAGGAGAAAGAAAATTATATAAAATTCTGAATGCCAGGAAGTATTCAAATACTAATTTGTATAGATTTTTATGTATGCTACAATGTGACATTTTAAATCATAAAATATCATTTTTCCTTGATATTCTAGAATCATTTATTATGTTCTGATGATACATGATAGAACAGATAAATCTGGTCACTGTCTTCAGGGGGCTTACAAAACTGTTCCTACTCTCAGGTAGTCCCCCTAGGAAACTAAATAATTATTTCCATTGTTTTAGTATTGACAAAGACAGATTTTGATTCATCTTTTAGATATGCATTCAAAACATGCAAACAGCAGCTACAATGAAAAGCTTAATTTCAGATATATTTCAATTTATGGACAATTATCCTTCGGTCATTTCAAACTAAAATATCTGCTTGATTTATTCTTACCTGTTCTCTGGATTTTAATGGCAAAAAGAGAAAGAACATTGTCTTTAACAACACTAAATCTTTGCATCCAAGTATGATGTGTTTGAAACACTTGATTTCAGAAAGCATTTTTTGATCATATGCATCAATAAAATAAAAGTAGTCAGTCAAGATATTCTACTTAGAGAAATTTTCTGGGAACAAAATAACCTAACATCTTTTCCATTCCTGTATCTTGCACTGCTTTGTCAAAGTGGAGACTTAATAAAATTTGGATAAATTTGATTAGCCTATTCAAAATATTTTGACAAAATATAGGTAGCTTTAGAATATCATAGAAATACAGAGCAATGGAACTTGCAGAGAATTTTTGCTATATATTGTTTAAAAAGATTAAGAAAGCTTCACAGCTCATTGAATTTCAGTCATCAGCAAATAAAGAAAATGTCATTAATTATTAATGAAAGCCTTTGCACTTATTAATCTGTGAATTATATGTGTAGAGATGAATCATTTATTAATAAGGAAATGTGACTATAAAGATCACATGTCCAAAGATCAAGTTTGTTGGACAAAGTAAAGTTCTTGTGTCTCCTGGGAATGAAATTTAAGAAAAATGAATTGCACATTGTTGCGGATGGAGAACAAGACATGGTTGAAGAAGTTATGACACTGACACATATTCCTTTGTAAATACTGAAATTTGTTATGTGTATCATTCAATAAATATTTGTTAAAAATTCAGTTCAAGAATCTCATGTCAGTGATCTATGGAACATAATGTGAAAAACATGATAAATTAAATGATTGATTGTTCATATTTTAATAACACACACATCAACTGACACTGAAGAAGAATTCTTTTGGCTCGTTAGTTATAAACTTAGATACTGTATAGGGGTTGAAAACAAATCAGCTTACAAGTTAATCTTCTGTTGTCAGTTTTTGAATAAATTATTGAGAAAACTGGTAAACTGGTTAACTGTGAAATAAAATATTTCAAGTTACTCCTAATGATTTCAATGTGAAAATTTACTAAAGGAGGTCTATTATCATGTTTTAAATCTGGATAAGGTGTAATGTCCTACAACCTAAGGCATTTATAGAGATGTATTTGGAAGGGTGGGGAGGGATTAGGGTGGTTAATTCAGAGGGGCTCTTGGGGGTAAATCTAATTTTCAGAATTTATATATATATATTATATTATTTCATTAGAAGGTTGTTGGATTGTTCGACAAATAAATTTCTGAATAAAATAAATTAAAAAAAGAAAAAAATAGATGCTCCAGTTTCCTTGGAGCATTTAATTAAAAAAAATTTTTTAAATCCAATCTAAAAAAGAACTACATTTTGTAAAATTAATATATTAAATACATGAGTTAATCCAGATAAGATGTAAGGCTTTACAATCTAATACTTTTTTTAGAGTTATAGTGGGAAGGGGAAGGGAGGGATAAGGGAGGGTAATTGGGGGGGCACTCCTGGGGATAAATGCAATATCCAGAATATATACATATTTTATATTATTTTGTTAAAATCTTGTAAGGTTGCTAAAAAATAAAATAAAAAAAATACAAGCTCTGTGTTTTAAAGTTTCAAAAACACACAAAACTATATGTTTTTAATGAACTAAACAATTAAAGTACATATATTTTGTACTATTCAAAGTCAAATTTTAGTAGAGCGGATTTTGAATGTTCCCAGCAAAGAAAATAGTAATGTCTCAGATGATAGGTATGCCAATTATCCTGACCTGATCGCTGTACATTGTATACACGAATTGAAATGTTACGCTTTGCTTCTTAAGTATATACAATTATTCAGTATCAACCAAAATAATATATTTTTAAAATGTCAAACTATATAATTGTACTAGTTGCTAAAGAGCTCTTTAAAATTTGTAAAAATGACTACTTCTACCTTATTGATTACATACTAACAAAACTATGCAGATATAATTTACTTTGTCTCCATAATCCAGACAGTGCTTTGTAATAAATACAGAGTCCTTTGTCAATGTTACCTCTCTTTTCACCAGACAGCTGGTGAAAATATTAAAATCATTGACTTTGAAAACAGTGATGGCTTCAACGGGTTATTGCAACTTGTTAATATGAGTGTCTTACAAAAATGAATTCTGGTGAGAAACTTGCATTGTCTGACACCCATGGGGTTTGCAGGATAGGGAACCCTGGATTTCTCTTTATTCTATTTTCTTTATGTGGGACTTCTCAAGAATGGCATGTGCCTCTAAAGCCTTTGGAATTCTTTTCCAGTAGACAATCAAAATTATTCAGCTATGTTTTAACATACCTGCTATTATAATCAGCACACCTCAATGGATATTTCTTGAACATGATTGATTGAATCATTTTATGGATTTTTTAGTTTGCAAAATAAAATATATGGCTTATATAAATAACATTTTCTCTTTAGTGGAGCATTTCAAGATACAAAATGGTGGATTTCATTGTGGCATATTTAGACACACATAAAGATATAATTTGATATATTTTTATTTCAAGTATGTCACCTGCCCTCTGCTCCTCTGTCCCCTTATCATTACAGGTTTCCCTTGTATTCTTCCATGATATCCATTTTTCCACTGTTTTTTCTAACTACCTTATATGTGAGAAAATATATATTTCTCTCTGAATCTGACATATTTCATTCAAAATTATATTCTCCAGTTCTATTCCTTTTCCTGTAAATGATATAATTTCATTCTCTTTTTAATATAAAGAGGGGCAGTGAGAGAGAGAGAGAAAAAAAAGAGAGCATCAATTTTATTTAGTTTTTCACGTGGCTTTTGTTGCTCTGAAACTTCATTGTGTACATGGTGCTGGGTTTCAAACCCACCTCCTTGTGCATGCCAAGCAAGCACTTTAACTGCTGAGCCACCTCTCCAGCCTGCATAATTTGATTATTAATGGCTGAATGAAACTTCAATATGTAATCTATCATATTTTCTTTATCTGTCCATTTGTTTTCCTAATTGCTAGAATTGTTGAACGTTCTTTAATATACTTCCTAACCATTTGTACGGTTTTTGAGAAGTGTCTGTTCAGGTCATTTGCCCATTTATTCATTGGATTATTTGATGGTTTTTCACATTGAGCTTTTTGAATTCTTTATATATTCTGAATATGAATCCTTTTAGAAGAGGAATTGGCAAAGGTCTTTTGCCATTCTGCATAGGTAGCCTCTTTACCTTGTTAATTGTTGAATTGTTTCCTTAGTGTGAGAAGCTTTTTAACTTGATGTCATCTCATTGATTGATTCTCTCATTACTTGAGTGACAGGGGTCCTACTCAGGAAGTCTTTGAGTCAGTAGCACATTGTACAACTATCTCATAAAAGATGTAATATTTTCTCGGGGTATCATCCCTGAGACTATGCAGAGTTTATTGTACTGTTCTGATTTGGGCAGAGAAGTTCTTCCAGGAGAACTTTACTTTTTCATAACTTCTTGCTGTTGACAATTCCCCAAAGTGTACTTACTCCCAAGAACTTCTATATCAAGCCCACCTCATGAGAAACAGCCAGCTTTCTCTGTTCCATATGAACACTGGAAAGGAATGGGATTCATATGTGATCAGTATGCCCCTCTGCAAGAGAGAGAATAAAGGGGCTTGATGACCTAAATCTAGATCTTTCAAGCTCACCAATAAGATGTAACTTAATCCACCTGCATATGTGAATAGGAAAGGGGAGGGAAATATTTGTGTCATGGACTTCAATTCATGTAAGAAAATAGCAGCTTGGGAGGAAATAGGGTCCCCCAAATAGCTCAAGCTTCCCATCACTTAACTCACTGGGCAGGGAAAGAAGACAGGAGGAGGCAGAAGAGAAGACATATAAGAGAAAAGAGAGAAGAGTGTGTGGCCTCGCTTCACTCCCCCAGAAGGGTGTGTTTACTGTCATATCAATTTGTATCCCTCCTCTAAGTCATGAGATAATCAACAAAACAGTTGATTATCTTTCTGGAAATACTAATGGATGATACAGAATTTGCCCCTGGAAGTCTAAAATAGATTATTAGACCAGTGCATTAGTCAAATCTGCCCAAGATCCATACTGCATTGAAGACTAGACACTTTCCTATTTCGCATCGCAAATTATTTTAAGCCACTTTGTCCAAAAGAGACTATCAGGGAGTCTGTAATAGGATCAAATGACAACATCAAGATTGATGTACATGCCAATAAGGATATGGTACAATCTGAATATAAATCACTTTCTATTATCATATTTTCCAGAATAAAATTATGTTCAAAGCCTAAGACATTAAATGAAAATATGCAATTTTCAAGTCAATCTTAAAAAGAAAATGTCAAATCAAAATCCCTTGTCATCATTTCTTATATCATCATATTTCTTCCTGGAAACAAGGAGTCACACATTTCTGCATTTCTTTGAAAGGAAAGAAGACAAAGGAGAAAAGGATGGTGGGGAGGAGGGAAGGAGGAAGGCAGTAGATAAAGGAAAAAGGGAAGAAGAAGCAGGTAGGAGGAGGATGAAGAGAAGACAAATAATAAGAGGAAGATGGGAGGAGAGTGTGTTCCTGTGCTCTCTTTACCCAGAGGGGCAGTTTTAATCAAACTAATTGAGGACATACAACACCACACATTAACCCTAAAGATTCATTCAGTTTAAAATTTTTGAGCCCTAGCAAATCACCAGAATGAGGGATCTCTATCTCTGTTCCTGCTACTTTTCAGAATAACCAACTACATGATATTTCTATTATCAAGTTTTTTGACTCTACTCTCTAAAACATTTCTGCCGATGTTGCTATCTCCTGAAAGTTGCCTGTTTATATGGATGACAGGCAATCCTACTATAAAAATACATTGATTCATAATTTGGACAGTGCTAGTCATTTGCTCTCCAAACATTGCTTGACCTCATTCAGTCATATTTGGGTGTCTTCAATTCCTGGTATCCCTAAACATCTCTCAACCTAATTCTGTCTGTTCTTTCAACTTGGGTGTTACACTCACTGTAGTCTTTCAAGTCCTTTTGGTGTATAAATATGTTCATTGTTTAGAGTATTGAGAAAGCAACTCTGCTTAATTTTCTCTGTCGAATGATTGCTTACACTTTGCTTTTAATAGTCTATATCTCAGACTCCACTGGAATCCTCTATAGTAAAGAAATACATTGGATTTTATTTCTCATTTTGTCAATACATTTATCCCTTTATGTGTTATTCTATTTACCATTCTTCTTCTCTCACCCCAAAATCTAGCCCCAGTCTTGATTATATTGAGATCTGCCTGTTTTCCACAATTTCTTATAATATGTTCTACATTTTGACTTAGACTTCTTATTTCATTAAATCTTTAAAGGATATTCCCTGATAGAAAAGTTGATACTTGAGTCTTTGCCTATAATAATCAATTTACCTTGAATCTCAACAATTCAAGCATTTCACACTAGTACTTCTGATCTTCCTCTGTTATATTTGATCAAATAGTATATAACATGTCATTATCACTATCACAATATTCAGGAAGGGAGTGTTCCATTAGCTCTTGGTATGTACTCTGTCTGGAGCGATGAGGTGAATTTTCCCATAGTCTCCTGATTTCTAGCTCCATCCAGGGGAACTACTTTTGTCTGATCTCTGTCATCCTTACTATATTAGTTCATTCTCAAGCCCTGATAACTTTTTCTGGCTTTGTTAACAATAAAAGCATTCATCCCATCTCCAACACAAACCTGACAGACAGTTGAATCTTAGTGTTATGGTTTAGCTATGAAGTGGCCCCCAAGACTCATGTGCTGAAAGCCTGGTCATCAATGAAGCAAGATTCAGAGATGGGACTTTTCAGAAGCCATTGGATTACGAGGGCTCTGATCTCATTAGTAGATTAATCCATTAATAGCTGAGTGGACTACTGGAAGGTAGTGGGAACAGTTGGCAGGTGGCAGATTTGGAGAAAGTAGGTCCCTGGCTGCATGATCTTGGGAATCCTACCTTGTCCTTCCTTTCTCTCTTCCCTCTTTCTCCCCCCATCTCCACTGCTTCTTGTCTTCCAGGAGCTGAACAGCTCTCTTTAACTAACTCGGACAAGGATAGAATGATATAATTTGGATATGAGGTGTCCCCCAAAAGCTCATGATCAGACAATAAGAGCTGTCACTTGTCAATGAATTAATCCACTTGATGGCTTAATAATTTGTAAGACTACTGTATTGGGTGGTAACTGTAGGAAGGCTGGGTAGCTGTTGGAGGATGTGTGACACTGCAGGTGTGCCCTTGGGGATTAGATTTCATATCCCTGCTCCTTACCCTTCCTCTCTATGCTTCCTTGTTTCCATGAACTGAGCATCTCTGCTCTGCCATGCACTTCTTCTATGAAGCTTTGCCTTACCTCCGGCCAAAACTGTAAAAATCTGACTAGTACAAGTGCCTTGACAGTCACTGCCAGCTGATATTGGAGTCTGAGGCTTTCTACAATGCACATGCTAGATATAAGTACCTGATGGGAGATTGTCACTTCAGTTTCCATACCCAGAAATGTACCTATATATTACGCATAGAAAGGTAAATTTGTGCTCTCTGAAATGGTAAGCTTGAACTATGTTATCCTAGAAAGGTCAATACGTAACTCACATGTGTGTTTGGAGCTGAACAAAACTTGTATGTATGCTGATAGCTCCCTTAAATTTTTGATTTGAAATGACAATAATTATGCAGTAACAGTAAGAGGTAGGCTTTTATTTATTTTCATTGTTGTGATTAAAATTTATCTGTCATTAGTTTTCAGTGAAAGTTGAACTGATACATGAGTCTATGCTTAAAAGCAACCCATATAGTCTTTCATTTATTCCTCCCTACCACTTGAGAATGGAACAAGATTATTATTCATGTTTTAAGGATAAATAAACTAAGCCTTGCTGAGAAATAAGGCAACTGTTCCATTAACACTCAGTATACAACATTCAAAGTAAGAAGTCAAATCCAGGTTATTATCTTTCCTAAATCTGCATCATTTTCCCTATGGAACAGAATATTCTAATATTCAAACTGATATGGCTTTTCATGGTAGGACTCTTCCAATCTATTTCATACAGCCTTTGATAAGAAATATAATGGTGCTGCTGAGAAGAAAAATAAGTGCAAGCATCTATGAGATGCCCACCTCAGCATGCGTGACACACCCAGTGTTTTCTGATGAGCTAAAGCCACGGGAGACACAAAGGTACAGGGGAGAAAAGCAACCTCCTAAGCTATTAAGAGAGCTAATGATCATTCACCAAATATCTGCAGCAAAATGAAAAAACCTTGATAAAATTTCAGGAAAAAGATGATGAGGATATTACAATAAATGCAAACCTGACCACAAACAAGCAGCATCACTTACAGAAGTTTTCATCTTTGGGAAATCCCATCAGAGCCTGGAAGTAGCCTTGAATGATCAGAGGGTGGCCACTTACTAGGATAGACTTACAATCTGTGGGCAAAGAGAAAGGAGGGCAACAACCCAAGTCAGCTTTGCCTTTGGACAGAAGTGGAGGGGTCAGGAGCTATGGAAACACTGGGCGTCCTTTGTTGAAACACTACTTGACAACAGTGCAGATTTGTGTGGGCTGACATGTGTCACCTAGGGAAAAACTTTGAACTTTGTTAGTTTTTTACTCAAAGGCTATGTACAAAATAAAAGATAATGGGAATGCACTGCATTGTTTTTTATTTTTTCTTCATCTAGTCAAATACTTAGCACCAAGCAGGAGGTGGGAGGAAGCAGAAAAAAAAATCCTAGCCTAAGCTTTTTCTGTAATTATCTAAAATTATCTAGATTAAACTTGAATATATCTACTGTACCTCATTAAGCACACTGTTCCACTGCCTGCCCTTTCTATCTGAAAATGTTCTCTCATTTTCAAATTGAATTTCTCCCCCATTAACTTACTGCTTAGGTATATTTTAATGGCTTTCCTTTCAACATGAGCCCACTTGTTTTGGCTGGGAAATTATCTCATTTCATTGTATAAAGCCCAGCTTCATTTCTAATTTTCTGTAATTGTGTCCATTTCTAGGTGAAAAATGCATGCCCAAACAAAAGGTCTCCTGAAACCAGCCTGTCATTTCCAATTCTTTCTCTCTCAGACACTGGTTGTTAATTTTCCTTACAATAATACATGTCGGTCCTCCTTCTCCAATGTATGGTTTGAACTAATACTGGGATCCATCTGCACTGTGCTGTGTGAGGTCGTCTCTGATAGGAAGCTGGCAGCATCATACGGCAGTGGAGCGGGGCAGGTGCAGTGGCTTCAGGAAGCCCATCATGCATTTGCCTTCTGAATACAAACCTGAGCAGAACCACAATCTCGTCCCTATTATCCCATTAACTAGAAATCTGCTGGCTAGAATCTTTGCCCTAAAGAAGCTCTAGAAAAATATATTTTTTTCATCCTGAGTATATATTCCCATAAATACTCTTTTGTATACATAAACCCATAGACATACATATGCAAGCATGCTCACACATACACATATACTCTGAAAATTCACATTTATTGTATTATTCACTCCATTGCACCCCCTCCCCCCACACACATATAGTTACAGAGCAATGGCTAAAAATTAAAGATGATCTGTCAATACCTGTGGATCTTTGATGTATACTAATTCTCCAGTGGGAACAGTGAATGATAGATGATGTTCCAAGTGGACTAACAAGCTGGTAAATATAATATGCTGAAAAATCCTTAAATTTTGCAGATTTTGGAAAGGGAATTGCATCTGGGTTGGAAGAAACACAAAATGAGGTTGTAGATGCAACTTGAAATGAAAGTGAAGAAAATCTTGGACATCAAAATGGAGACCCTGAACATGATCTACACCGTGTATGGATCAAGCATCTGAACCTAATTCAATATAAAGGACATAGAATCACTTCACAAGAAAAAATACTAATCATTCATTTTCATATGCACATACTTATGCAGAATATCATTTGTTAAAAAGTCTTTACTTATATTTTGTCCTTTAATAGTTCTTTTTTAATAAATCAATTTTATTTATTTTTTATCTGCCTTTGTTTCTCCAACACATAGTTGTGTATGTGATGTTGGGGTTTGAACCTGGGTCCTTGTGCATGCCAGGCAAGTGCTCCAAGTGCTAAGCCACTGCTCCAGCCCATCTTTAATAGTTGTAAAAATATAGGAAACATTTTTTAGAAAAGGAATGCAGTAGGAAAGACAGTAGGGTGATTAGAAGAATGAGGAGACCCAAATTCAAGCAATGATGTAACTTTTGTAGTTCATGCAACAACATCAAGATGATGCCTTCAAACTCAATAGCTTGTGTGATACTTCACGCAGTTGGACAATGTCACTAAGAACTGACAAAGAGGAAGACTGACTCATGAGAATGGGACTTGGTATAGATGCAACTAAAGATTCCTAAGTGCTGATTGAAACATCAGGCACTGGTGCAAAGCATCATAGCAGTGGGAAAAATTAATATGCCCTCCAGACTCAGGCAAATATTTTTACAAAAATTATTATTAGACAATTACTTGTAATAAGGAAATATGGAAATAACATATGTGTTGCTTAATGTGAAGGCTAAATAAATAATGTGCATTATGAATTTGAATATTATGTAGCAATTAGGAACAAACTTTAATTCAATGGAGGAAGGCTCCCTAGATAATATTATGAAATACAAAGTCTACAAGAAATTAAAAATAGAAGCAAATATTTTATGCACAGACTCACCCTCAGCAGGTTTTCAACTCTAACAATCATTTTTCTATGTATCTGACTCTTTATCATCTATGGATCTCTCCAACTAAGCTTTCTATTTATCTACTGAATAAATAGAAACACTAGAAGAAATACACAGGACTGGAGAGGTGGCTCAGTGGTAGAGTGCTTGCCTGGCATGTGCAAGGACCCAAGTTTAAACCTCCCACCACATACACAATTAAGCAGATGAAAAAAAAACAGATGAAAAGATAAAATTCTCTCTCTCTCTCTCAAAAAAAGAAGAGATACACAGATTAGATACTAGGGCTGCATTTTATTTTTCTAAATTTTGTTCTTCTCTGCATATATAGTTTAATCATCAAAGAGAAATTTGGGGAGGAGATCTATAATCTCTAGTTTCCAAGGTAAATAATTTTGCCTTTTACATATAATGTACACAGTTACTTGACCTTTATTCAGATGATATTGGAGGAATCTGGACACAGAAACTAACACAATAAGTCAGTAAGGACTGGAGTGGTGGCTCAGCAGTTGGAGCATTTGCCTGGCACACGCAGGACCCAGGTTCAAACCCCAGCATCACATACACAACTAAGTGTCAGGGAAGCAAAGGCCAGATGAAAAAATAAATAAAATTGATTTTCTTTTTCTCTGTCTTCAAAAAAAAAGAAGTCTATAAATCTTGTAGATGCCTACTATATGCTGGGCAAGAGATGCCTTCTCCTCATGGAGTCAAGTGAGATTTATAGATGATAAAAATAGCGATAGCAATGCAAATGGAATATATGGTGTAACAAGACAACACCAAGTATTTAAAAATGTCTATCTCTCATGCACACACACACACACACACACACACACACACACACACACATGGTATCTGGATTATAAAGAAGTTGTAAATGATGTGGACAGAAAGAGGTATTGATAGATCCCAAACAGGTGTTTAAATAGTCCTTTCAGAACAAAACAAAATAAACAAGCAAACAAAAATCGTTAAAGACATATAAAGGCTCTAAAAAGAAAGAAATCTTTGAAACTTGGAGGAATTGCTTTATTTTCATAGTGATGAATCTGTGAAGTGCACATTTTAGGAGGAAGAGGAAGGAGACTAGACTGTAGAGATAAACATTGATAAGTCTTAAATATATCCAGATGCAAATAAAGAAACTTGGGATCTAGCTTTGGAACAGTGAGACTGCATTGAAAGATTTCAAGATGTTTAGAGGAGCTGCTTGGGGGGTAGAGGAAACTAGGGTAATATGTTCATGCTATGTTGTAGAGTCCTGTTTGGTTGTAATTGGGTGACAATCTGATTGGGTAGAGTGACATCTCTTTTTTAAAAAAAATTAAGGAGTTATTGTACAATTATATATGCACATAAAGTATCAACATAATATGCATAAATTCTTAAACCAGAATTACCCCCACATCATCCATACCCCAGTCTCTTGAATCTTCTGTATTTCTCCCCTATAAACAATATGAATGCTTAGGTTGTGAGTTTTCCAGAATTAAATGATGCTTAAGTATTATTTGTATTCTCAGGGACTACAGAATATGCTGCATTGTTTATTGTCTCCCTAGATCCCTTCCTATTCTCCCTCCTTCTCCCCTTCCCCATGTATCCCCTCCTTCCCCTCAATCCCCCCTACATACATGAGTTTGACTACCTTTCCACACTGGCCTGGGGTTAGTTCCAGCCTCCACAAATGAGTAAAAGCATTCAATCCTTGATTCTCTAGGTTTGGCTAACTTTGCTCAGCATGATTTCTTCCATTGCCATCCATTTACCTTCAAAGGCCGCAACATCGTTGTTTCTAATTACTTAGTAGAATTCCATTGTATATATGTACCACAGATTTTGGATCCATTCATCCAGTGAGGGGCATCTGGGTTGGTTCTATAATTTAGCTATTGTAAATTGTGCTGTTATGAACACTGATTTTGCTGTTCGAAAAGTCCCAGAAAGAGTTGGTGGTCTTGATAAGTGCAGTTAAAATGTAAATGAAGGAAAAATGACAGCTTATGGAATTTAGACACAATATGTGAATAACATGTGAGAGTCCAAATGTGACGATTTTTTGTTTGTTTGTTTTGTTTACTTGGGGGAGTTGGGACAAGATCTAAGTGGAAAAAGTAATAAAAAAAACCCATATAACCCTTGATAAATTTCAATTATCATTTTAAAATATCATGCCATGTACATCAGTGCTCACCCGGTAATTTTTTTTTTAATTTTAGAGAGACAGTCAGTGAGAGAAAGAGAGAAAGAGAATCAGTTTTATTTATTTTTCTCTCTGGCCTCGTTTCTCTGACATTTAGTTTAGTTGTGTACATGGTGCTGGGGTTCAAACTCTGGTCCTTGTGCATTCCAAGTAAGCACTTTAACCATCGAGTCACTGCTTCAGCCCTCATCTGATTGGCACCAGCCTTGAGCCTCTAAAGCAGCTTTTGTCCATGTGGGGGGCAAAAGGGAGTGAGTGGTTGGATGGGGGTTAATTTGTAATATGAGGGCAAAGTAAGAGAAAGAAGAAGTAGAGAAAATTTGAAAACATGTAGAGAGCACCATTTTGTATATTACAAAAGAACGTAAGGAGGGGTGGATTCTCTTGCTTACACTGGAAGGAGAATAGTATTGGAGATGAAACTGGAAGTGCTTAAATAATGTAATCGTGGCATAGAAACAATTCATACCCACTTCTAAGTGACATTTGGGTACATCTGTATTTTTCAAGTTTTCCATGATAAGTAGATATCATAAGACCCTTGACATTTGCAAGGGATAAATCCCAAGACCTTTGCAAATTTCTAGCTTTGCAAATACAGAAAAGTTTGTATAGTCTCTTGACTTTCTAAAAAATTAAATTTTCTTCCAGAGAAAAAGTTCCCAGTGCATTTCCTTACATGATCGACAAGTCTTGCTGTGTCTAAATACAATATACATATGGAGCCTGTCTTTTCCATTCCATCTGTGCTATACATCTATGGATTAAACCACATCATCTTTTTCTTGAAGGACCACCATAACTGTAAACATCATTTTTCTTGTTTCCATTCTGACCTGCACAGATGCCGGAATATTTTTAAAACATGTGCAATATCACTTTCAATTAATATTCTATGTTATTATTCTATTGCTTTTTGCAAAAAAATCAAACCATTTTTCATGACTTAAAATACTCTATATAATCTAAAGTTCTTAATTTTAGAACTTCTCTTGAACTATCCCTTTTGCCTATTTTATGTATTGAACCACAATTACCTTTGGAAACCCAAATGAACAATTGTCTTACTGAGAAAAAGATTCTAATCCATCCTTTGTATTTTTTAGTTAATTCATTTTTGGTTGACAAATAAAAATTGTACGTATTTATCATGTTTTACATACTACATTTTTTGTTCATTTATCTATTAATGAATGCTTAATTAATAATGCTATTCTGCATAGTGCCACAATTGATATGGGAGTACAGGAGTCTCTCTAACACAATCATTTCATTTCCTTTAGATGCATACGTATTGCTTAATCAATAAGGTGATCACAGTGTAACTTTTTGAGGTATCTCCATTCTGTTTTGTAAAATTAATTCAAATTCCCATCAACAGAATGAAACGGTTCCCTTTTCTCCACAGCCTCTTCAAACTTTTCATCTCTCATTGATAATAACCCTTCAAACAAGTGGGAGGTGGATTTCATTGTAGTTTCCTCATTTTCTTCTAATAGCTTCAAATCCTACATTTAGCCTTCAATCCAGTTTGAGTTGCTTTTTCTCTATGGTGTGAGATAAGGATCTAATTTCATTTTTTCTTCATGTGGTTATCAAGTCG
Source organism: Aplodontia rufa (assembly GCA_004027875.1). Lineage (NCBI taxonomy): Eukaryota > Metazoa > Chordata > Mammalia > Rodentia > Aplodontiidae > Aplodontia > Aplodontia rufa. The sequence goes on along the minus strand of PVKS010007293.1, from coordinate 42,730 downwards.
ACTCAATAGGCCTTAATAATTTCCTCATCTGCATTCGTGACAACTTTGTTTAAAATAAATTGAGTATAAATGCATGCATTTATTTCTGGGCTTTCTAATGTGTTCCATTGGTCGATTTTTTATTTATACCAGTATCATGTTGCTATGAATACTGTGGCTTCAGGGTATATTTAGACATGATAGTGTGATGGCTCCACCTTTGTTCGTTTTACTCAAGATTGCTTTTGCCTTCAGAGGGTTTTCTGTGGTTCCATACAAACTGTAGCAATTTTTTTCCTGTTTCTGTTGAAGTACCATTGGAATTTTATAGGGATTGTGTTGAGTCTGTACCTCACTTTGGGTTGTATGGACATTTTGATAGTTCCTTTAATCCATGAATGTGGAATATTTTCCATTTATTTGTATCTTTTTCAATATCATTAATCAGTGTTTTATACTTTTCAGTGTACAGTTCTTTCCTTTGTTATATTTATAAATAAGCATTTAATTTTTATAGCTTTCATAAGTGAAATCATTTTCTTGATTTCTTTTCCAGCTAGTTAGTGTTAGTGTATAGGAACTCTACTGATTTTTTAATATTGATTTTTTTTATCCTGCAACTTACTGAATTTGTTTATGAGTTCTAATAGATTTGGGGTGAAGGCTTTAAGTTTTTCTCTATATGAGATTATGTCACCTGAAAACAGGAACTACGCAATTTCTTCCTTTCCAGTGATTGCCTTTTGTTTCTTCGCTTGCCTGGTTGTTCTGACTAGGTCTTCCACTATCAGATTGAATAGAAGGGTGACAGTGGGCATCCTCCTGTTGCCACTGATTTCAGTTTTTCACTCTTGATCATAATGTGAACTACAGATTTGTCATGTGGGTCCTTTACTGTGTTGACACACATTCCTTCTATATTTAATGTGTTGAGAATTTTCTATCATGAAGAGTGTTGCATTTATCACATGCATCTACCGAGATGATCATGTGGTTTATCTTTCATTCTGTTCGTAAGTTGTTTAAAGTTTATGGATTTGCCGCAGCATCCTTCATACCTGGAATAAATCTACTTGATCTTGGGGATTGATCAATATGTTGTTTTATTTAGTTAGATTTTTGAGGACTTTTGTTTCTGTGTCTATCAGGAATATTGAACTGTCATTTTCTTTTCTTGAAATGTCCTTGTCTAACTTTTCTTTCAGCATAATGCTTTGTGAAGTGTGTTTAGAAGTATTCCCTCTACTTTAATTCCTTCTTAGACCTATTGAAAAGAACTTTATATCATAGATTTTCAGCAGTGCTCACTATTTTAGTCAGGATCAACTAATTTATAACATTTTTAACAGATCTCTTTGGCTTTGCAAACCAATGCTAATTTCATATGCTTTGAAAAGTTCTCTTTGGGTCTCAGGAAGCTCTCTCGGTGGCAGCTGAGCTCCATTCAGCATGCTGTGTTCTTGGGTCTTGGCCATCTCAAAACGAGGGCACCTTCATAATAGCTACAGTAGTGTTATCATGAGAATGGGAAATTCCAAGATTCTTTCCACTGCCTTCACTTGAAATAGTGCATTTGATTTCCATAACTAGCCATATGGCATCATCTAATTGTAAGAACACTAGGAAGTTCATTTCCTATAAGCCAAGGATGGAAAGACAAATTGGGTACTGTGAGCAATGATAACATTTGCCACAGTTTATTCTTCATTGTTAATATATTAAATTTGATTTTCTTGCATAATACACCCCACTTTCCCAAGGAAACCACCCAGATCTTATTCAGTAACTGCACTAACATGGAAGTGTTGAGCAGTAGTCTCATCATATCTGGTTATGGCTCCTTTTGAAGTGGAACCTCTGCTCTCCAGAGACCATAATCCACCCAACCTCATGCACACTTGGTGCACAACAGTAGAATAGGTTTGGATAATTGCAATGGACATCCTTATGTGGAAGGAGAAGAATGAGGACACAGAACATCCTTAGAAACTCTGAAATCTTGCTGGGCAGACATCCCAGGGCGCAGACCAATTTCCCTTACGAACATAGATGCAAAAATCCTTAATAAAATTCTAGCTAATAGTATCCAAGAGTACATTAGAAAGATAATACATCATGATCAAGTGGGCTTCATTCCAGGAAAACCGGGCTGGTTAAACATTTGCAAATCAATAAATGCAATTCACCACTTAAGCAGAATTAAAAATAAAAATCATATAATCATCTCAATGGAAGCAGAAAAGGCCTTTGATAAAATTCAACATCCCTTTATGCTCAAAACTCTGGAGAGGGTAGGAATCAAGGGAAGATATTTTAACTGTGAGGAGGGCCTTGTTCTGTTCTCTGGAGGAAGTTCCCTTTTCCATTGTCCTCAGCAGCTTCTTATCTCCATCCTCTCTGCAAGTTGTTTCTCTTTCATTGTTCTCTGTGTTCCCACCTAAAGCACTGGGGAATAAGTCCTTGGTGGAGAATGCAACAGGGTTCTCAAATCACAATCTTCCTGTAGAAGCACGGAGGCCCATGGATCATTTTGACTCTGAAAGTTAACATCTATGGGATGTTTTCTGTGTGACAGAAATTATATCAAGCGATTACATTCATTTAATCTTCACAATGGCCTTTTGAAACAGCATTACCATTATTCATGTTTAAATTGCCCAGTGTTCCATAGCTAGCTGGTAATGAAACTTGGTTTCAAACTCTGCTCTGATACCAATCTGTAAAGTTTCCTTTACTTTTGTCTTTATAGTCAGTGTTGAATAGAAAGGATTATTTCAATAACTGTTAGAATTGTTTCCTGGTTGGTGAACATAATCTATATTTCCAACAAATACAGAGATCTCAGAGAATCACAGTCTTTTTCAGACTAGAATGTTTAGCAACACAATAATATTTTTTAAAGAACAATACAGAGTAGGACTTTTGTATACTAGAATCAATTCAGGTTTACGTACCAGGAGCCATAATTGTGGTTGCTTTAAGCACATTCCCTACCTGTTCCTTCCAGCAGGTTTCTTTGATTTTATTTATATTTTAGTTGCCTAATTTCTTTTCGTTAACTTCCTAAATCTATGTTCAATCCTAGATGAAAATGCTTCACCATAATTCTGATCTTTACCTAAAAATATTTTAAATATTGTTATTAATGTATTGGGGATTTTTAATCTGATTTCTGTCTTAGGTTACTTAATTCTTTTGAGAAGTTTTAACAAAAGGGAAGTCCCTTAATTTAATCATTTTTGCATGGCTGAGCTTTTACAGACTTTGACTTTCAAAGTCTTTATTATATTCATTGCTTATAATTAATTTGGAGTCTAAAAGCAGTCAGCTTCACCAATATTGCAAGTCTTGAAAAGTTTGTGATTCCTTTATTCTGTTCCCTACTCAATTCTTTGCTGAGCTCAGCATTTTCTTAAAGTGCTGTATAAAATGTGATCAATTTCATTTAAAATATAATACTGAACTGCATTTTCCAATCCTTTTCTCTAAAATCTCAAATCTAGAGGAGAAGTTCATGATTTATCTGACCTAATTTTCAAATTTCTCCCGGTGAGTTTTATCACCCTGTGACAAATGACATAAGTTATGCCACTTTATAAAACCAATCACCATATTTTTCATTCCACATAACAACAGGGCTACATTTGTTAGGTTTTGTTAGGATAGCACTCCACTTTCAGGACTAGTTTTCTCTATTAGTTAGTGGAGTTTCACCATCATTCATTTGATCACACCAGGATTGGTGGTTGACTAAAATAATTTGCAAAACTCGGGAGCCATTCATAGTTAGTGTTTACTAGTACAAAGTAAAGCCAGGAAATGGTGCACCTGGCAAGGCCTGGGGAAAGGAGGAGTAAGCTTCCTTGAGGTGTCTCCCAGTGCAGACACTTAAGATGCACTTAATTCCTCCTGCTGCAAATTATGGCAACACAAATGCTGTCTTGTCTACTGGGGGAAGCTTGCTTGAGCCCCAGAGTCTCAGGTTTTACTGACGGCTCATCACCTAAGCACTTAATCCCCCCATGACTCACTGCACTTATCCCGAGTACAGACCTCCAAAAGGAAAGCAGGTGTTCACTCTAAAGCACATTGTTTGTACATCTAGACAAACTGATATAGCTTTCTTCAAGGCCCTAGTGCAAAGCACTCAGCTGTTAGAACATAGCAAGCATTCAAATCCCAGGAGCCCATCAAGGGCCAGTCATGAAAGCCAGTCCTTTTGGGAATGTGCAAGTTTTAAGCAACTCAGGCCTGAAAAATGAACTCTTTCCTGTACATGCTGATTATCAAAATAACAAAAATTATCCACTTTAATAACACTGACTTATCACAACAAAAGTATATCGTATTGCATTTATACAAAGATTCTGGCAAATCTGGAAGTACTCCAGGGCACTTCATCTCCACTTCATAGGTCATTGTCACTTCCATCCTCTGGCTACGGCATGCTCCCACAAGCCTTGTCTACCACACCTGAGGCAGAAGAAGACTCTTTCAGGGCTCTGCATTGAATCAGCCTTGAACATGTTATTTTTGTCAATATCTGTCACATGGTTTTCCCTAACTGTGAAGGAGTGGGAATTTCAGACTGTATAGGAGCAAGAAGGAAGAGAGATCCAATTATTTGTGATTATTAGTGGTAGCTTTCATTTTGAGAAATTACCAATATGGAAGTCCTTAACTCTATGAATGCAAGGGAAGTCCTTCATACAGTTTAAAATCAGGAAAACTGTTGAAAAGCTACTTGGAAGTAAATATAGCAAACTTAGAGAATCTATAGTAATAAATGATATCTTAGTAATAAATGAAATCATAAATGATTTCACCATGTTGACCTGTTATTACCAAACATTTAGAAAGAGAATAGTGTTTTTTCCCCCAAAAGAATGTCACCACTAAGTATTATAAACCAGCAAACATTTGAATGGTCTTGAGAGTCTTTGAAGAAATTCTACATGATATTCTAAGAGAAGAGGGACTTCCTCCACATTGTGTGGGTGCAAAGCCTCCGGAAAGTTTAGGGTGACGCTTCCACCAGTTTTGAACAGTGTGACAATTCAACACTTTCAGTGGCCTGACATTTGGTAAAAGAAATTTACATATATTAGTTCCCCAATTCCTTACAAGAATCTTTTGAAACAGTCATTATAATTACACCTTTGTAGAGACAGAAACTAGGATTAGATATGTAAATTAATTATGTCACCAGCAAGGGAAATTCATAATGTGGATCCAGGTCCTTCTTGCTCCGAAACACATGCTTGTGACTTCTATATAAATTGTTGCTCAAGGGAAGATGACCCCGGAGACTTTAATGAGACTGTGGTCACCAGGCATTTGCAAATGAAGAGACTGAAGTTACCACTCACTCTAAATAATTGTGCCATCTTACTCATTCTTCCAGCTAAGATGATAGAAGTGATGCACATGAATTTGAAAAAGTGAAAAGCTATTTACTATAATTTAACCTATTTTTATCCTTATCTCAATGTGTAGTGAATTGTATGCCAAATTAGGACAGGTGACTTAAAGATGCAGGAGGAATGGGGGGGGGGCAATGGAATGACAGAGAAGGTGGTGTAGGAGGCAGGGTTGCAGAGATCAGAGACATGCAAGGAAGAGTGTACAGGAGGGCAGGGACATTTAGGGCAGGGACTGATTAGTGCAAGTAAAGAAGAAACAGACAGGGTTGTTGACAAAATGACATATTGCATACTTAGGCACAGAGATAATATATATGTTAAGTGACAGCCAGGGTCTCAAGCCTATACAGAGTCATGCATTTCATAATATTTTGATCATAAATGGACCACATACAGGAAAGTATACACCATATGACCTATGTATGGAGTAGGTAAACATCTAGGTTCCCATAGAAGTACTCTCTGTGATGTTCAAGCAATGACTAGATTGCCCATCACACATTTGTCTTGATGTATTCCCACTATTAAGTGACATATGAGTGTATGGTGTTATAAAATGTCTAAGTGATGATCAGAAAAGGCTGTCACTCAAAGAAGGTCATTTAGTCTGCTTCACAAAAGATCTTGGGAAATGAACCCATTATGGAAAGAAATTATCAGAGCAAAGAAAGGTCAGTGTGCTGAAGTGGGTGGAATGTGGAATTCAGAATCAGATTTGAAAACAATTTCCTTTTCTAAGTAGCTACGTACTCTGGTTACATCATTTCCTTTTCTTTTTTTTTTTTTTTTAAAGAAAGAGGGACAGTGAGAGTGAGAGAGAGAGAGAGAGATGCAGATTTTTATTTATCTTCTCATGTGACTTTCGTTGCTCCAACACTGCTGTGTATGTGCTGCTGGAGTTGGAACCTGCATACTCACTCATGCCAGGCAAGCTCTGTAACCACAGAGCCACCGCTCCAGCTCGACATCATTTCATTTTTAAAGCCACAATTGCTATCTATAATGTGGGGACAAGAAAGACTCTTTTAGCTTTGCTGACAGGATTCAACAAAAATTATGTATATAAAATACCCAGCACCCTTCTTGGCATCCCATTGGCCTCAGTGTGGACCTGCTCTTCCTCGTCTTTACCTGAATGGCTGGAATGGTTACTGTTCTGCCTAATAGCTTCCTAGTCCAATAAATATTTACTGCATTTCTAGTATACAGTAGTCACTTTTTCTAGTGCTTAGAATTTAGCGGTGAACGAACCACATTTCAGGAGTTCCTACTTTTATGGGATGATACACCAGATAATTATAATGCTCATGTCAAATGTCAATATGTTTTATGGGGTGTAACTTGATAGGAAAGGGTGAGAAGGTATAGTTGGGGATAACTTGCTGATAATGGAACCTATGAATTAGGGGGAACTGGAGAGAACTTTCCAGGCATAAGTAACATGTACAGACACAGATTTGATGGCGGAGGTTCATGTTTTGGTGACACGAAAGGATGTCCAAAGCTTAGTGGAAAAAAGGGAGGTGAAAGGAGAGAGGCTGGGGAGGAGGCAGGTCCTCTCCAACCTCAGTGGAGGGCTGGCCTTAATCTCAAGAGCAGCTATGGAGACAGTGGAGCCGTGCCAGTGCCACTGAGCCAAGGGGGACAGTCGTGAGAGGATTCCTGTGGGCAGATGATGGGTCTCTGAGTGTCATGCTTAGGAATTTAAATAGTCCCGTTACATCTCTTCAAATACCAGATCCACTCTTCCCAAACATTCTGACATCTCTTCTCTTGCTTGACCAAGTATGATCATTAGCAGATTCTCATTTTTCTCAACCCATTTCTTCCAGACCATTGACCATGTAGCCTGGTCCAGCCACTCTGAATTTTCATTCCAAGGAATAAACTCCCTTTCACTGCCTCTGTGACCATCCCTGGTGTAATTTCCCTGGGTGTTTATTCCATTAGGCTCCCAGTCATGCCTCTGTTACTGTTCTCATTATTTTAAAAATGGAGAGGATGTGTCTCAGCTGAAGTAGCCCAATCTTATTTTCAGTCTATTGGACTCCAAAGGGTGCTGTCTGGGTGCCTGCAGATGGATGAGGCAGGAAAGCTGCAGATTGGATTTTTCCTTTTATTTTTTCAGATCTTCCACTGTTTGCCTGCTTTTTTTCCTAACCAAGCATCTAAACATGTGCTTTCTTTCCTCTGCCTGTGTTTCTGTCTCTCCCTCTCAGTGATCCTGAGTTATCAACCTGCGCTGGAGCTTATTTCCCAGTTGTACTGTGGCTTCCTATTCAGCTTTGTCTCTTCTCAGAAATTCCCTGAGTTTAGTCGTCACAACAGTGTGTTTTAATAAACTTTTGGCCTCCAGAAATTTTAATGCTTCCCATGGTATTCTATTATTGGTGTTTTGAAAGAGAATTATCACTTCAGAGTGGCTCAATATTCCTGCACATTTTCTGTGACTTTCCTCCTTTTTAATACCTACCAATCAATTAGTGGGCATTTATTCCCCAAACCAGGTCTCCACTCAAGCCAAAGAGACAGACAGCCCCTCATCTGTCTCTGCAAGTGAGCGATAGGAGATGCTTGCCCAAATAAGTGTCATCAGGAAATTGGAAATCATTTTTTAAATTTTTATTGCTTCCCTACTTCCTAAAACTTACAGTTATCACAAGTATTCAAAGCAGGGATATGCATCTATGGTGGGGGCAGGATGCATACAAATTGTAAGATTATGAAAAGATATCTTCCTCGAATACCTGCAGAATGTATTAGGTTTTTATTTCTTTCTTTAGTTTTGTTTTTAGAACAGCTAGCTGAGTCTAATCTCATTTATACTCACTTTTTTGTAATAAAACTTGGGGTTTCTGTTTGACTAAGTGATTTTTAGGTTTTAGTTTTTGTTTTTTCTTGGTTCTTTCTAGATGTACATGACAATAGAATATACAATGATATAATTATATAAACGCATGGAGTATACATTGTTCTGATTCAATGCACAGTATTTCCTCCCCCCACTTCTCTTCTTTCTACTTTACTTCTCTGTTATTTAAAGGTGATTTTTTTTTTTTTGTTAATTAGTGTCTTGTTGATAAGATTCACTATGGTACATTGATATATGAACCTTCTAGGGAAGTGAAGTGTTACTCATTCAATAAACTTTCCCTATCTCATCCCTTTTCCCTCAGTTTCCAGTTTTGACGTTTTAATAGACTTTCTAATTACATAGGAGTTGGCGTCTACTGACAAACACTTGCTATTTTAATGTAAGTTTTCTTTCATTTTCTCTTCTTGGATCTAATAGAGAATTAATCACTTAATGAACAGGTAATGCTTATGATAGAAAGCATTTTTGTTTTATACTAGTGATTGAACACCAACACACAAAGCCCAGCTACAACAAGGTGAGAATGTAGTGTGATCACTTGAACCTTTCTGCTAAAAACCAGTGCATATAGAACTGACAGCTTTAATACAGTGTATTCAACTTCCTAACATTCAAATAAAGGAAAACAAAGAAGGAGCCCAATTGACTAGCCAAATTCCAGGGAGGGGAAGAAATAATTAGTTGTAGTTTTTTGTTTTTTTTTTTCTTTTTTGGAATTGGGGTTTGAACCCTGGGCACTTAACCACTGAGCTACATCTTTAGTCCTTTTTTTGATTTTTTTTCTTTTTCTTTTTTTGTTAAAGACAGGATCTTGCTAAATTGCTTAGGGCCTGGCCAAGTTAGTGAGGCTGGCTTTGAACTTGTGATCCTCCTCCTCAGGCTCCCAAGTCACTAGGATTACAGTCCAACACCACAGCACCAAGCTTAGTCCTATTTCTTATATCTCAAATGAACTTCTCTCAAATGTACTAGACACCATCCAAAAACGAAAACAAATTGTTTTAAGTACAAAATCTGTTCAGGTAGAGTAATAGGGGGAAAAATGTTGGAATAATTTGGCACATTTCTAATATTGAGAGATTGAACTCCAAGAACCACTGTATAATCTTGATGTTATAAACATGTTGGAATAAAGGATAGAAACAAAACACTATAAAAACTCATGTTAATTTAGTGCTTCATTTTATTTACTTTCCTGAATATGCCAATCTCACTTTTCAAGGTAAGTTTATTCAAATATAGTTTACATATAGTAAATTCACCCTTGCTTGGTGTTTCTCTTAAAGTACCTGTAGACACAGTATTGTTTATAACATTCCTTCATAATTTTAATGTCTGGAAGCTCTGAGGTAATGTACCTTCTTTTATTCCTGATATTGGCAATTTCTTTCTCTTTCTTTTTCATAATAAGTCTCCCCAGAGGCTTATCAATTTTATTATTGATCTTTTCAAAGGACTAGTTTGGGTTTATATTGATTTCTCCATTACCTTTGTATTTTCAGTTTCACTAATTTCTGATCTTATCTTTATTGTTTCCTTTCTCCTTGATCTTCTTTTTTTAGTTTCTGAGATTGACTCAGCAAAGATTTATATGAAGCATTCCTTTTTCTCCTAATGTTATAATTTTTTAGTACTAATTTAGCTGATTCGCACAAATATTTATGCTTTTTTTTTTGCCTTTTAGTTAATTCAAGTTATTTCCCAACTTCCTTTTTCTGTCTTCTTTGATACATGCGTTATTCAAAGGTGTATGAAATTTCCAAGTATTTGGGGTTATTTTAAGCTGTTTTCTATTCATATATAGTTTTATTCCATTGTGATAAGATTTATATTATATAATTTTACTCTAAGTTTTTGTAAATTTGTTTCCCAGAATATGGTCTGTCTTGGTGAACGGTACACACTAGAAAAGAATGTTTAATCTGCTATTGTAAAGTTTCTCTCTTTGTCATACAAATGGCAATTAGCTCAGATAGCTTCACAGTGTCATTTAGGTCTGCTCTTGCTTTGCTGATTTTGGCTTTACCCATTCTATCCATTACTGAGACATTCCCAACTATAATTGTGGATTTCAAATGAGTTATGTTTAAAACACCATATGCAATGGCACTGATTCTTAATGTCTAATAAATTAGAAAAATTTCTTTTATTTGTTTAAAGCCACATAATTAGCCAAAATGTGTCTGCTGATGCTTAAATGTAATTTGGGTGTTAGTCAAAATAAGAAACATCAGATACTTCTCCAAGAGCCGTGCATAATAACAACTATTTACATGCTCATGCATAATTTAATCAGACATATTTTGGTATATGGGGAGCTATCCCTATTTAATATATTTTCTAAATATCACTAATATTTAGAAGACACTAGAATTCTTCTGACGTTAAGATTCTGGGTGATGATCATCAGAGAATTCTCATCCTGAGTCTCATACCAGTTGAACAGGTATTAGCTGTAACAAAGACAGTGATAGACTAATGAGATTGATGAATTTTTCTGTCATCATCCTCATCACCAATTTGGGGCCAAAAACTGCATCACACATTTTATTTTCACTTTGTTTGAAAAAATGTGATTTTTCTGTGGCCTCCCACCTTCTTTCTAGGATAACTTACTACATTGATTCTCACTTTTATGAACTCTAAGATGGGACAATAGTCATGCCCTACAAGGAAGTTGTAATAAAGGAGAAAAGTAATAGAAAATGTGTTTTGCATTCATAAAGTATTGTACACAACCCATTTATATTGTTGGATGGAATGCTTATTATCATGCTAAAACCCTGACATGCTACACTCCATAGAAAGCACATCTGCTTCAGAAACAGAATTATTCCTGACTGTGGAAGCCTTCGAATAACCTTACCTAGACTCTAGCTCAACATTTCATGATCTTTCTTTCCCGAGGCAACTAATTAAGACAGTGACGGAACTCTTCGATTCATACCAAGGCAATCACGGATCCCTATTTTTTTTCAACTAGTTCTTGCACATAATTGCACATTTCCTTTTTTCTAGAAACTTGAAGAAACAATGTCTAATGGACTTCAATAGTTTACCTTCAGACTTCTTGCAACCTAGGCTGACTGGTCCGCATCTGAGTGGAAAATGTTGGTTTCGCTGGTCAGAAACAATCTGGTGTATACCCTCCTGTGGATTCTGATCATTCCACTCCAATGATTCTGAATGTGTGCCATCTACTTTAAAAAGAAATCTAATTTGTGAAGCATGATTTCTTATTTTTCATCCAGAGAGGATTAGTGGAGAGAAAATTAAGTTCCCTCATCTAAGTAAGTACCTCAGGGAACTATTCACCTATCAATGTATGGGAGAGTTTCAGCCTGTAACTTACCCAATTTCATTAGCATTAATGGGAGTTTTGTGTGAAATCCTGTGTGAATCATTGGTTTAGGAGATCTGTATGAGTTTGTTGATTACTTTTATATTATAATAGCTTTATTCGACTGCTCCAACTTTTAACACTTTAGAGTTGTATTAGACACTAAATGTGGAAAGGTATCGAACCCGGACTTCAGGGGTAAATAAATCAGAGTAGCATCACATAGAATTATTCACCACTGTGAATGGTGGATGCACGTTACATGCTGGTACCCAGATGTCCTTACTGGGTTGAGGTCTCTAGCAACTGAAGATTCATGATTTGAGTTTTAAACACTCACCAATAATATTGTTTTATGATTGTGTATTCATGTATGAGTATTGCTTCTAATCTCCTTGTTCTCCCCTTTCATTGCTGGATGAGGAATTTTGCATCCACCTGGGTGATCCAAACTGGGTAATTTTGAAGATTGTGGTAGAACTGAGGAGGATGGTCTGGCCCTGGGTGTGCAGATGCATCTATATGTGCACATGAACCTGAACATGCAAACTACCAGTGGGTGTAGCTTCTAGTGTGCTCTTCTCCCCTAGAAGGGGTGCAATTGCAGAAAAATTCGGAAATCTGGGCTTTTCTGAGTGTCTGAACCAGCACGTGTGATGGAAGGAAGATATAGCAAGAAGTGAAGCCTGAGGGACCACCCTGACTCCTCTATTGGAGGTCCCAACCCTTCCTATCCAGGAGTCTATTTCTTACTCAGTCCCAGTGCATTGGAGCTCCCCACTGACCATGGGCCTGTGAGTAGAACAGTCTCTGTGACCAGGGCAACAGCCTCGATGCTGGGTGAATGGAACTGCATTGCCTGGGTGAATGTCCCACTTCCTCTAACTCCAGGTGTGAGTGAAAACCCCATGTGGCAAATGTGCAATGTCAGGTCAGCAGAAGGCCAGAAGCACCTTGCAAATTTCAGCTTAGTAACAAGAAATCCTGATTAGACTAAAACAAACGCTTTTAAAATTATTCAAGACTATCAGTGCACAAAATTTACTTACACTATAAAAGATGATTTCTCAGGCATTGGGGATCCCATGTTAACTACTACACTACTAATATATGATTATAGTACACTGGCCTTTCTGGGATAGAGGTTATATTTTATCTTGTCCTGTATATTATGGTTAAAGTGTTATATAATAAGACATGAAAGCATATTGCCTATTGTTCCAATGATCTTCTAGGGGATTTCCTCTTTGGAGTGTCAATTTTCTTACAAAGATATAAATTATCCTCAGAAATTGATAGTCCATCACCATGAGCCATTGGAGTCAGGCACATCTGAATGAAAACAGGAGTGAGTTGAAGGTAAGAGTGCTCAAAAGGACCCTGGCAGCTACAGAGAAACGCTGGTCCTTAAACTTGCATTTTAGACCATCTACCCCATCTGGAAGGACAGCGATTAGGGAAACAAGGAATACAAACATGATTAAGAACTTAGATCCAGGAACTTTGATCTAGTTGTGGACATAAACATAGGGATGCATCAAGTTTAGGACATACGAATGTTTTGGAAATTAAGAAAAAGAAAGTGATGACTTCTGCCTAGAAGAAAATTCAGATGGATTACCTAACAAATGACAAAACACCACAAAGCCAATGATATTTCCCTTTCCTCTGGGCAAGCCTTGTCTCGTGGGTGATACGGAGACAGGTTGTGAAGGAGACAACAGCTGTGAGTGGGTCGGGACTCCATCAGGCCTGGGTCTTGATGCTGGAGTAAGTGATCTGTCAACAGATGGATGGCATCAGGATTTGAGCTTCAAATCATTTCATTAGCATGTGTAGGCGAATGTCTTAATATTATGCCTTAGTGAAGAACGACATGATGCTCAGGTGAAGATGAAATTTACCAAATTACTGTATATCAGGCATGGGAAAGTATTAAGGTGACCCCCAAGTTCTAGTTAATGCAGGAATATTCAGAGGTGAAGTGATTGGATTGTGAGAGCCATAACCTAATCAGTCATACTAGTTTGAATGGACTGACTGGGTGGTATTGTAGACAGGTGTGCACGGCTAGTCCAGGTCGGTCACCATGGCTGTGCCCTGGAAGGCTGCAACTTCCCTGAGACCCTTTCCTTGCTCTCTCTGCAGCCTCCCTCCACTGGGCCTGTCCCCCATGATGTGCTACCTCAACTTGGGCACAAAGCAATGGAGTGTACCATACATGGACTAATACCTCTTAAACTGAACCTTCAAAAAACTTGTCCTTCTCTGAATTGCTCTGGACAGGCGTTTGGGTCATAGCAATGAAAAAGCTAACTGAAACAGGAAGGTGATAGAGACGCATGTGAAAAAGGTCCTGAAATTTCTTTAGCTGACTATTGGAAACGCACTTCATGAAATGAAATAAATTCTCTCCTCCTACCTCATTTCATCAGAGGTTGGACCTTCCTGAGAACTGACTTCCTGAAAATGAACAGAAAATAAACTCAAGCAGAAGAGGGTCATGATGTTTTTAAATTTTAACAAAACAAAACAAAACCCAAAATATGATGATGAAGGATTCCAAAGTTACTTTTTAAGCAAAATGGTAAGAAAAATCACAGCAAAACTCTAATTTTAAGAAAAAAATCACTATTCTCAGCTATCAAATTCTACTAACATTATTTAGAATGTCCAAGAAAACATCAAAGACTTTGAGGAAAAGAAAAAAAAAAAGAAGAAAGTGTGGAAACTAGTTTTTTCCCTTTATGTCACTGAGCCTTGTACATTTTGCCAGGGTCAAACTAATAATGGTGGCCCCACACATGGAAATATATAATATAGCTCATATTAGCACATTTCATTTTTGTAACAGAGACAGAGAGAGATGGACAGAGAGAGAGAGAGAGAGAGAGAGAAACAGTGTCAGTATGGAAACAATCAATTCAAAAGACTGTTGCTAATTCATTTCCCCTAATTGTCTTCTACAAAAATGTAGCTATGTATATTCCTAACTACAATAACTCAACACAAATGTGTAGGCAAATTGAAATACATTCTTGTTTTCTGAATGATTCAAAACAACAAAGGATCTCAGTCCACATATACCATTTCTCTTGTTCATAATTCACCTACTTGGGAGGATACTAAATACTTCCTTTTAGTAAAATTCACATTTGCTTATAAATTATATATGGGTTTTAATGCAATTTGGATTGGAAATATAGTTCATTCTTCAACCTTGGTCCCTTAGTTGCTCATATTTTAAATCAGCTCTACTTTCTCTTAAATTAGAAATATCTGATTTTGTGTGTGTATCTGTGTGTGTGTGTGTGTGTGTGTGTGTGTAGGGTATTTAAATATTACTTACATTATACTCTCCATGTAAGGAGAAAAATGTTCATATGAAAGTTTAATATTTAAATTTTAGAGACTTAAATCTTCTGATCATTTTTCTAAGCTTTCAGAGCTTTTGAAAGTACTTTTTCCAGATAAAAATTAAATTGGTAGTCATATTTGGTGCTCTGTAAGTAAAAATGTGCTGATTCTCCAGTGTTTCTGTTATAGTAAGGGAGGGATAGGTAATAATGATGTTGTCAATCAAGAAGCCTGAGAATTACCATCATGTACCCACAAGACAAAACATTTTTAAGCCTCCCTAATAGATAATGGAATTTTCCTGGGAGATCCAACCTGATATACAAAGCCCTTCTTCATATCTTATTTCATGATTTAGTGGAATCCATTGTTTCCCCTAAGTTGGAAAACAATTTTAAGACATTTGATGCATTTTTTAAGCTCAATTATATGATTTCTGGTAGTTGCCTGGGTTTCAAAAATTTGCTCTAGGCAAGCTGTAGAAACCAGTGAATTTTAATAGGTAAATAAGGAAATGTAATAAACAGAAGATCCGCTCATGTTTAAAGTAGATGCAAAAGGCCATAACTTCTGTCTAAATTATCCAAAAATTATGCCTTACTATTTTTAAAGAATGACACGGTCAAAACATGGGTATCTAAAATATCTCTCAAAATGTGTAGAAAAACTTCTTGACATATTTGAATATGAATAATTATCAAACTAGTATAAATAACTACTTTGATTTAGTGTCCTTGTCTTTTTGCTCTGCAGATGACAGTTGAACATGCACATGTAGGGACAAGAAAATTAATCGAAGTTTAGAATGGAATTTGAAGATAATTTGCCAGTTACTAAAAACACCTGATAATTAGACACTTCAAATACAAAAAAATCACACATGCAACTTATTCGGATGTATATACATGTAAGTAGGAGATAAATGGCTGGAGGTTGTCCTCATGTAAAGTCTTACTAATTTAGAATTTAAACACTTCAACTAGTGTTAAGTAGAACTAACCCTGAGGAGTGATGGCAGTATAAATGAGGCCATAAACAATGCACACCCAGCTGTTGATTTGTGATTATACCTTCCAATCTGTATGCAAATGGAGTCTCATTCCATACAACTGTGTTCCCTAATATAGTCTTGATTGTCAACATTTTAAGTTTTAATGTACACATTTTATTTAGAGATTTACAAACAAATTATGGATAAAAAGTTTAAGAAAAAATTGAAAGTGGGACTATCCATGATATAAAAACATGTCAACTTGCCTCTAACTCAACCTTTACACTATACCTATTCAAGCTGGTAGACCTCTGGTTCCTCAGACCTGGAAAAACTCAAAAATAAACGCCCTCAGCTTTTTACCACTTACTTCTATCCTTTCAGCTCTCCAGTTATTTTCATCCCAACCTACTTTTCTTGTGACCAAGATAGTTTCACATTTTTCTCCTTTCTCCTCTTTCATTATTTTCCTATTTCAAATTCAATTCCCACCCAATCCCTTCTCTGTTTTGAATAGATTCCAAGTTGATTGCTCTCTGAGATCCTCCTTTTCCTAATTCTATTATCATTCTCTCATCTCCACCTCATAAAATGTTAACTCTGGACCCAGTCCATTGTCATCTTTCCCTCATCAAGTACCAAGCCTGGTACACTGTTGAGAGAAAAGCAAAGACTTACACAGTACAGTTCTGTCGAATGGCTTTTATGTAGCTTCCAACAAACATTCCGGATGGTCTGCCAAATCCTTTTCTCCTTAGTACTCTTCCTCTCACAGTGATTAGAGTGGCTATTTGGAATATTGGCCTTCCCCTTATCAACTTTGCAACCTACATGGAGATAGCTGATCATCCTGGAGAAACAGATGCTGTGAAATCAAAAATCTGTCAGTGCCAAACGCACAAACGTAGATGTAACTGCTCTATCTTTTATGCTAACCACGGGGTAAGAGAGTCAGTATTATTTTTGCAAGAGTATTTTCTTCACCTGAGTTGTGAATTCTATGGCCTTCTTCCTCCCAAGAGACCCTGCTCATTGATTTTCCCCCTTTCCGTCATGTTTTCAAAGAAAAACCACAAGATGATATTAGTGGAGAGCATAAAAGCACATGTTTACAGATTAATAAACTGAAATTTATTTTAGAAATATCTTGAACTAGGAAATTTCCTGAGTCCTGCTGCTAGAAAATAAAAGGGCTAGGATTAAGATTGAAATACTGGATCCATGGATAGAGAAATTACTTGACACTATGTAGGGACTGGATTACATGTGCCTCAAGTCTCTCAGCCTAGAAATAAGCCCAGGAAATAATTCTGGACTAACTCTCTACTCTTCCTGTCAAAACAGCCAGCAATCTGCCACGGCCCCATTCCCCTGCCCTTCTTCTTGCTTTTGCTATGACTGTCCGTGCCTCCTTGTCAGTACCTCTTCTCCTTTGTGAGTGAATTCTTACTTCATTTTTTGAATCGTTGATGCTTCTGTGGGACCACATTCTTTGGCAGTCCTTCCACCTCTTTGGTGGCTCCATCTTGGTTTCCTTAGTGCACTCCTATTTCCTCAAATGGTTCTCAATCACTGATTCTCTATAGATTTTCCTCCTTGGCCATTTCCTCATTAGTTGGAATGACTGATAGGACTAGTTTTCTGATGCTTCCTAAAACTGCCTAGAAAGGTCTGTTTGCTCACTTCCAGTATCCCCAACCCACTCTTACCTGCACCAATAGCTATTATTTTCTCACTTAATAACCTGTAGGTGCAGTACTGTGCTTACCTTTGAATTAGTACCTGGCCACATGCTGAGAAAGCACTTTAGTTGCATTTAGATGTTGCAGATGTCCAGATACAAGTTTGAATTCACAGAAACCTTCTCCCAATTTGAGAGTGACAAGGAAGAATGTCTTATAAAGCAGGACTTTTAGATACAATCTAAGAATATTCTAAATGAAGAATGAGTTTTGTGGGACTTCTGATTGGCAGTACTGGAAACTCTGGTCCCTTGTTTGGCTGCCCGGATTTGTAAATATCAGTGACTCTGCAACAAAGGTCCTCTCTTAGGTAAGTCAATAAAGAGTGATGTCAACTCAGAGTCACATTGCTTTTCTTTAGAAGCAAACCTGGTTCCCAATACTGTATGTTCTTCTCTCTTTGAGTGGTAAGCGAATAACCAGTTTGTATTATAGTTAGCGAGTGCGGCGATACGCCGTGAACAAAATTGGCTGCCAAGTTATTGAATTGGTATTGTCTAAAGACAATTTAATATTCACTGGAAAAAGGGTCTAGGTTGGAATATAATTCTGTTTAATTAAATTTCTTTGTCCAATTTCTGCCTACCCATTCTTTTTCCATTTTCATGTTGTACTATTTTAGTCACTAAGAATAAAGATAGAAAAAAAGGAAGAAAAAGGAATGTTCATTAAAGTGGAAGGACAAAGTAGAGACAAAGGCCAAAAGTCTCAGTGTCCTAGGGATTCTGAACAGCAGCTCCTGAGAAATATCTTTATTATTGCGCAATCATGGCTTATTTCTCACTAAGGACATTCTTTTATTGTTTTCTAAATAAACTACAGTTTCTAGCACTATGCCTAGACCAGAGTAAGCATCCGATGCTTAAGAGAACTCATGAAATAAATCTTTGAAATCATCAAGAATCGTTCAATGGAGTGTTTTTCCCCTTAAACATAATAGCACCAGGGGTTGGAGCAGTGGCTTAGCGGTTATGGCGCTTGCCTGGCATGCGCGAGTACTGGAGTTCAAATCCCAGCACCATGTACACAGTGAAGTCTCTGAGCAACGAAGGCCACGTGAGAAACTAAATAAAATGGATTCTCTCTCTCTCTCTCTCTGTCTCTCAAAAAAAAAAAAAAAAAGTAATAGCACCAACTTTGATCAGACCCCACGAAAGACTGTAACTTTATTGTTACTTCTGGATGAATTTCATATGGGAATATTTTCATGTAATGATAATATCCAGTGAAATTATAGACTTTCTTGGTCTATTTCTTACAAAAATGTTCATGAAAGAAACAGAAAAGGTAAGACACAAGTCAGATCAATCATAATGCCTTTATATCCCATTTTATCCGAGGCATAAATTTCTGAACTAGTCCTGTGCAGGGCCTATGATTTGTATAAATGTTTCCCAAGAATCCATGTATTGAAGGTTTTGCTCAATGGGTGAATTTTGGTAAGTGGTGGAACATAATAGGAAGTGGGAGCTAGAAGATGAACCCTAGGTCATTGGGTCACGCCCTTGGGGGGGGCTGTATGACCCTGGTCTTTTCTTCTTTCCTTTTTGCTTCCTGGCTCATGAGGTGAGCAGTTTGCTTTGCCTGTGCTCCCCACCATTGCCACATGACATGTTGACCATAGGTCTGAGTAATGGACCAACCAGGTATTAGACTGGAATCTCCTGAACTGTGAGCTAAAATAAACAATCTGTCTTTAAAAGTTAATTATCTCAGGCAATTCATTATAGTGACTGAAATCTGACTCACACAGCTATCATATACCACTTGCTCTTGTATACCAATTTCAGCATCACAGTTAAGCAGCAGATACAGGATAGCTCGTACTCGCACATAGCATATTCTACCCAGATTTTTCTCCCAGAATTTGCACAAGTGTGTGCACAAACATAACCATATATACATGTAAAATAAAAAGCACCTTATGGAAGATGTAAGAAAATACCTTGAAAATAACTTGGCAGTATACATCAAGAGTTCCCCCAAATGTCTGTATATTTTGATCCAAGAATTCTATGCCTGATAATTTATCCTGGAATTATTAAGAAAAGCCAGCAAAAATTTATCCATAAGCCTGTTCATATTATATTTTTTGAAATAGAAAAAATTGGATCAATATAATAAGAAACATCTACTGTTTACTAATTATATCAAAATTGTCAAATGTAATTTTTCCTATTTTGAAATTAATTTACTAAATAATATAATATAAAGTAATTGTATGTGAAAATATAAGCATATAAACCATTACACCCATAATTATCATGATCATCATGATAATTTGGACTTCTTTTACATTTTACTCCATTTTTTCCTGTAGTAAAATTGTTTTATTTTTATATCCAGAAATTTTAAGTAGTTAATAAAGGCTAATAGTTAAAAATGGAAACAGCTAATAGAATTGAATATAACAGAGCAAAATATAAATGAATATGCTTAAGTACAAATATTTGAAGAGATATAAAAGATTTAATTAGTATATTCATGATCTTAGTAAGTCAAGATCAACTTAATCTTTATAAGTCAAGTTTTGGGCAATAATAAGCAATATTTCATGACAAAATGAGAGGAGGCTACAAATTATTATAATATTTGTAGTAGGAAAATAAAAAGATATACGTCCTCTTTTTCCTGACTTGGTCTGGCTATATTTGGAGTATTGAGTTCAGTTCTGAGGACCACATTAGAAGACAAAGATTTTTAAGTGAGTATGGACAGACTTACAAATGGCCACCAGGCAGATAATGATTAGAACAACAAATTCTTCCTTAGAGCAGCTGTAGTGGCCAGTTTTAATTAACTATAAAGGCATATTTCCCAAGGTAAGAACTATTTAAAGAGTAGAACCAGTTTTTGGTGACATCATTATTTTTTCAAAATGCTAATAAAACATCATCTGAGTGGCCCCCTTGACTTGCCTATAAAATAAATTAGCTCCACCCACCAACCCTCCAAATCTGCAAAATCCTGAGATCCGTGAGGCAAAACAGTCTGGATGTTTTCAGGATTCAGACACGTTCCTCATTATGAGGATTCCTTTCCCATTAATAAAACATGGAAGAATATCAAAAAAGGGGATAAGTGTGAAGTAGAGAATGAACTACTTTTATAATGTGCCATGTTATAAGACTATGCAAACAGATGCACATAGGAACAGTTTGCCAAATTATTATACAATAATATTACAAAATATTTTCTCAATGAGAAAATCTTATGGCTATCAACCTATGAAAATCCTGTTGGAATGCATGTGTTCAAACCTGTCTTCAGAAGCTATTTAATATGCCAATAATTATTTAAGGGTGTATTTAATGACTGAGTTTGAATTGCTTTTTCTACGATTCACAAAAAAGTACAAGTTTGGCAGATGGTATTGCATAAGATGAGAATAATTTAATGCTTTTGCTTAGCAAAGTTCTGTAACATGGTGTACTTTAAGAAAGAATATTTCATTTTCTAGAATGACAATCTGTATGTGCACATGTGCGTGGAAGAATATGTGCACATACATGTGCATGCACATACACACACGTGATTATATGTATTTATAAACATTCATATCTATATCTTGTTTACTTGGGGTAGATTTTGAGTATCCATCATTGCAATACAATGGGCACATTCTTTGCAGTGAATTTTGTTTGTGATGCTTATTCATTTTTTATATGCACATTACAGAAGAGGGGTGAGGAAATGGAACTGATAAAAACAGGATAAAAAGAACTTGCATTAAGACCTTAATTCAACTAATGCAATCTGGCTATTAACCAAGCCAAAACTGTAAATACATGAGGTTAAACATTCAAACCTTTTGCTACTGAAACTATGTGTGCTGCCCAGTGATGAAATACATTTACTAATAAATGAAGCCTGAGATTACACAGCACGGATATGGCAAGTGATAATGAGTTTGTACAAAAATATATAATTTCAATTATTCCTGATGAGTAATATATATTTAGGTAATATATTCTAATAAATTAAAACTAAAATATTGGTTAAAAACAAGAATCGTAATCAATAATCTGTTTTTCATTATTGTTGCTGTAGATGACAGCCACTGTTTATATTTAGTGATAACATAACCATATCTAACTACTAAACTCTCAGCTGAAAGCAGGAAAACGTCTTCAAAGCATCCTTTACCTTCTAATTTCTCATTTCACAAAAACAAAAGCAATCTCAGAAAGTTATCTTCTTTATAGTGATTCTCCACAAAACCTACATCATGTCTCTCCAAAATCACTAATCTCATCTAAAATTCCAAAAAATAAAGTTATCTTCCTTACATTTTATGCCAAGAAAATTAACTTAGTGTTTTATAATCCCCTTTCAATTCTCCTCTTGCTTCTGATGGATGAACACCTGCCATTCTGGACCATACCAATTGTTCTGATCCAGGTATACGTTTTAATACAGTATGCTAGAACATTATAGGTAGCCCAGAAAGCCATCACTTGTTTTGTGGGCCCTTCTATCTTCCATGCAACAGCCTGCTGCTCTGAAGCTCTACAGACTTAGGTCTATTCCATGGAATGTTCTTATAGCTCTAGATTACCTTCCTTTACAATTCAAGCCCACAGTGCTAATCTTCCTTGGATCCTCAATATCCTGAAGTTAATAAGCAAGTAAATTGATAATATTTAAGTCAGGAGTATTAAGAATAAAAATCATGTACATAAATGTTTTCAATTTACTGAATTAATGACTGTATAAAAATTGGGCTTACTATATCCAAATGAACCAAAAATAATGAATAGGATGTCCCACATACTCAAAAGTCTCAGAGGTCATATTTCCATGGCAAATTATAGGGCCAGAATGAGGGTACAACCTGCCTACTCTGTTGCCCTCATATTCCTAGGCCTCCTGAGTAGGAATAGAAAGAGAAGATGTACTGATTCCTACTTGCACTTGAAATCACAATGCCAAAATGTCACCGTCCCCTAAGCAATATATAACTCTTGCCTGCAGCTACAAAACGACTCTTGTCTTCTGCACCTAATTCATTTATTTGAAAGGAAAGCAAGAAACCTCTCTGCACACCCTTCACAGGTTTGGTGACTGCTCCCTCTGCAATTGATTAGGCTCTATTTGTTTACATAATATTAAGGAATATTTCAGGCACCGATCTTTCCAGTTGCCAACACAAAAACACATTGTTTTCCATTTCTTTAAACATAATTATTCTGTAGACTTCTGAGCTAGGTTAACTCAATGATTTTTTTCCTTGCCCCACCCCCGTGACTTGACAGTTTGAAACTGGGTCTGGAAAAGCTCATTTGCATTCCAGCTGCAAGTTTAGAGAATAAACAGAGCAAACGTGATTATTTGTGTACTTCGATATATGACTGTGCTTGCTTCAATCAAGATTAATTTTAAGTATCATGTCCAACAAAAGCATTAAATGAGTTTTCTCCACCATGAATGATAATCTGTAGATTCTTTAAAGGTATTTTTTTCCTATAATGCTTACGGATTTAAAAAAAATAGAAGTAGGAGTGCAAATCTCACTAGAAATTCACAATGTTGCCTTACCATTTGAACCCTCTCTCCCTGTTTCCTGACATGTTAAGTGCCTTCATTATAGTTTAGGTTGTACCTGATTATAAGTTTAAAAGGTTACCGCTATATTTCAAAAGGAATTATTTTTTTAAAAATCGGTATTTCACATTGAACTTCAAAGATTACCTTCTCAACCCATGACTGTCATTTCATATGCTGATGAATTTTAGGAGTTGATGCTGGTATTGACTGGTAGAATAAAAAAACACCTGAAGTGTGTTTTTTCAGCCATTAATGCTCTTTCAACATTTAATACTTTGTGATTATTGTTTTCTCCTAATTCTTACCCCTGTGGAAATTCTTGGTACATTTTCATTTAAATTATTAATTTTTTAAACTACCCTCTCTTCTATTGGCCAAATATTCAAATGAACTTAATTTTCTGAGTACAAACTCACATGTTTTCAACTACATAATCTTACGTGTGCGTGAGTGTGTGTGTGTGTGTGTGAGAGAGAGAGAGAGAGAAAGACAGAGAATGACAGGGGGAGAGAGGAGGTAGGGAGGTCTTTGTTTTTCTGGAAAAGTACAAGTGAGTTAGAAAACTCACTCTAAGCTCCATTTGGTGCTGGGGTGTAGTGTTCCTAACAGAGATGATGTTCTTGGTTATTTCAGTCCACACATTCTTCTTTTCACTACCTAATCTCCTTCATCTGAAAGAGAAATATATTTTTAGCCAACTCTCTGGAACCAAGTCATTGATTTATGAATATAAGGTGAAGGACTTCATGAATTTTTTCCTGACCTCCATCTGTCATTTCCTCAGTCATATCTATTTTAGGAAAGATAAAACAAATTGCCCTAATGGGGCACATCATCACCTTGATGTATCACACAGGAAGGACTCCCTTGGCTTCTTGTCACGCCCAGACAGAAATTAGCTTTCATTGTCCTAAGTTGATGTTCTCCCTATTTATTATTTTACCCTGGAGACAGCATCCGTCAAGTGCTGATTCACCCTGAATATTCACACAAAGACTGGAGCGTTCCCTGTAAGTCTTCTGTGGATAAGGAAAGCTAGTCAGAATTGTTCCTGTACCTGGGAATCCCTGGGAAAATCACACTGACTGCTGATGTCTCCTTACTGTGTGATCCATGATCCCAACACCAGCACTTTTGCCTTCAACAGACATCACAGCACGAGGCCCCAAGCCTCATTCAAAAGAAGTATAAGAAACACCTTGTTTTTAAAAGAAAAACAACCAGAAATCAAAAATTGAACTTGTGATGTGTCTTTAGAAACAACTTCATGTAATCCCATTGCATAGCTGTTTATAACTAGGGATAGAATTCTTTTCTTGCACACACACTAAGACATTCTCCCCCCAAAACACACACACACCCTATGGAAAGTCTAGATGAAGGAATTTTGAGCACATGAGTAGTGACTACTTATTGTTTTAATAATATGCAAGGGTGGACGGAACCATTGTGATATTTTAAAAGAACAAATTAGAAGTTGACACAAAAATAGGGTAGATTTTACATGAGATGCATGTCTCATGAAGACAGATATTGAGATAATTCATTTCCCCTGAAGGGTATTGTGAGCCTTCTTTAGAGAACTTGAGCACCCTGGTGATACACTTCAGAATCAGAGAATAACACTTAAATTCACATGTAGAGACAGAGACTTCTCATTAGGGGTTGGTACTGTCATGATGGAGAAATAATGACAGTTGAAGAAGATCTGCTAAACTGGAAGTCAGCAACTAGTGCTTTGTTAGAAAAGTCAAGGTATAAATGTAATTGCTTCTCTTTGCTTTGATAATGGATGAGCATTATGTCTTATTAATACTCTTACATTTTAAGAATATTGACAAACTGAAGTTTTGGTAGAGAATTGTGATCTGAGG
Source organism: Aplodontia rufa (assembly GCA_004027875.1). Lineage (NCBI taxonomy): Eukaryota > Metazoa > Chordata > Mammalia > Rodentia > Aplodontiidae > Aplodontia > Aplodontia rufa. The sequence goes on along the minus strand of PVKS010007293.1, from coordinate 17,602 downwards.
GTGAAAGATCTAGAGTCCACATCAGAAGTAAGGGAAAAGTATTGGTAAGAGAGCAATGGATACATAGCTTGGATACACAGGAAAACCCATGTGACAGTTTCTCTCCATCTCAGGTACAACCAGAAAGAAAAAAGAAAATCCTCATGCTGTGAGTTTTAGATGATAAAAGCAGGCTAAACAGCATTTTAAAGAAATGCTTGGTAACAATTAATGTTGCTGAATCACAAAATGTGACCCGACAGAAATACTGTTCTTGTCACTGGGAAGATTTGAATGAAATGGTCATCTATGAAGGGAATCCTGCATGGATAGGAGCTAGGAAGTGAGACTTTGAAAGTCTTTCTATCCGTGAGATTTTCCAGTTCTAATAAAACAGAGATCTTAGAAGTCTTTACTTATCCATGTGAAGAACTCTTATACTTGGAAGATATCTGGAAGGATCAGAGACTCTTATCACTTTCAATATTAAAGAATAAGCCCAGTGTGATGGCACACTCCCGTAATCCCAGCTACTCAGGAAGCTGAGGCTGGAGGATAGCAAATTTAAGGCCCTTCAGAGTAACTTAGCTAGACCCTGTCTCAAAACACAATGAAAAAAGTCAGGGATATAGAACAGTGGTAGAATCTTTGCTTAGGATGAGTGAGGTCCTAGGTTGAAAACCCAGTACTGCAATATATAAATAAATAAATAAGATGATTTAAAGTATATTCAAAAGTGGTAACGAGGGGCTGAAGCGGTGGCTCGGTGGTTACGGCGCTTGCCTGGCATGCACAAGAACACGGGTTCAAACCCCCGCACCATGTACACAACTAAGTGTCAGAGCAACGAAAGCCATGTGAAAAACTCAATAAAAATTGATTCTCTCTCTCTCGTTCTCTCTCACTGTCCTTCTCTCTTAAAAAAAAAAAGTGGTAATGACCTCTAGAGTTAGTCCACATCATATTATGACAGAATTAAGCATACTTTTAACTAAGTTCAGAGAAATATAGTGAAACCTTGTTTTGAGAAAATTACTACACTGAATATTGAAGCTCACACAAAATAACATTGGCCTGGTTCTTCTTTAAGGACAATTTTATCTAAAAATGAGGACTGGACAATAAGCATACAACAATGACCCTGGATGTAGAATGACCCCTAGTAGATATTAAAAATATTAGAGAAAGCGGTGGAAATGCTCACGGCAGTACCAGTGCTGAAATGGATATAACACAGAAGACCAAATGACCCACCAGAAAATCGTGCTGGGAAAAGGTCCAAGGATACACCATTCACCAAGGCCAAAAGATTGCTCTTGAGGGACCTGGGAATCATGAAATTGTGAATGGCTCTCTTCAGGATGGAGAGTGATGTACAAGTGTTTACAGAGCTGGGCTCATTAACATTCAGGATAATTATGAAGCCCTGCAGAAATAGATGGTACCCTTAGCCTCCTGGAATCCAGGAGGCCATAATTCCCATGATGACTGGCAAGATCACAGGAATAGCTGTGAAGCTTTTCCACAGAGGACTGGGAATATGGCTAATATGGCATGGTGTCTCAGGTAGCAAAATGGATTGAGAGGCAATGAGGGTTCTGCTTACTGTATGTAAGGCTAATGTTAAAAAAGAAAAGCAAAGAAGAGGAAAAAGTCACTGAGGACTGTCACCTAAGAAACTAGTCATTATTCCCTGCTCATTTTCCTCATCTAACCTGACCTTCACATCTGGAGCCTATTGATTGAAAAGGGGTGAAGGACCCCACTTGTCCATGACAAGTGAATTCTGTCTCATAGTTGACTGACTCCATTACAGTTCCACCCAGGGAGTATTCCCCGGTCTCCAAAAGCTTGATTGGAAGTGGTATACATGGCAGCTACAATAACTTATGCACAGGGGGTCCTGGCACTCCAGAAAAAAGACTATTAGAGAGGTGAAAGCTCTTTATGAGAAATAAAAACTTCTGACAAAGCCGTGACACACCCACGACAATGTATCAAAAAAAAAATACTGTACTCAGAGTTAATACCATATTTGATGACAAAAGACTGAAATCTTGTCATCTAAGATCAGAAATAAGACAAAGATGTTAGTTTTCCCCCTATCATTCAGCATCATAATGGAATCTCTAGCCACAAAAAATTAGGCAAATGAAAAGAAATAAAAGAAATCTGAATTGGGAATGAAAAAGTAAAAATATCTCTATTCACAGAGGACATGATTCTATATAGAGAAAATCCCAAAGAATCCCTGAAGGAGCTAATAGAGCTACCTGATGAATTTAGCAAAATTATGTGATATAGGATCAACCTGAAAAAGTCAAGTATGCTTGTACACACCTATAACACGCAATCTGGAAAGGAACTTAAGAAAGTAATATTACACACTGCATCCAAATGAATAAACCGGCCAGGAACAAATTTAAGCAAAGAGGTCAAACATTTTTACACTGAAAGCTGTGAAATGTTACTGAAGGAAACTAAAGAATACCTAAATAAATGGAAAGACATCCATTCATAGATTGGAGGACTTAATATTGTAAAAATGACATTTCCAAAGTGGCCCACCTATTTAATGAAATTACTTTAAAAGTTTCAGCAGTCATTTTGCAGAAATGAAAAAGCCAGGCATCAAACTTACAGGAAATTGTGAGCATCCCTGAATAACCAAAACAATCTGGTAAAGAATAACAAACTTGGGGTACTAAAGTAACCAAAATACCATATTGGAATAAGGATAGGCATATATTCCAATTCAATTAAAAAAGAAAGTCCAGAAACAAACCTATATATTATGGGTTGAATTTTGTCCTGCCATGAAAAGATATGTTGAGGTTTCAGCCCCCAGCACCGCAGAATGTGACTTCACTTGGATTCACTGAAGATATAACCTGTTAAGATGAGCCCATACTAGAGTAGGGTAGGTACCTAATCCAATATGACCAATCCCCCTATAAGACCACCATGTGACAGAGACACACTACAGAACAGCAGGTGATGGTGAAGGCCAAGACTGGGAGCCATGAAGCTGCAACTCAGAAATGCACTCATTGTCAGTAACCATGTGACATTAGGAAAAATCAAGGCTGGAGTCCTCCCAAGGTTTCAGAGGGAGCGGTCCTGTCGACACTTTGATTTCAGACTTTCAGTTTCCAGAACTGTGAGATAATAAATTTCTATTCTTTTAAGCTATTCACTTCATAGTATTTTATTAAAGAAGCCCCAGAAAATTAAAACACAATACATCCATCTATGGTCAATGGATTTTCACAATAATGTCAAGACAAGTCACTCAGGAAAGAATAATTTCTTCAACAAAATTAGCTGGTATAACTGGATCTGGATAAACTACTGCCTTACATGCAAAAGTTAACATAAAATAGAGCAACAACTTAAATATAAAAGCTAAGACAATAAAACTCTTAGAAGAACATGTAAAAGTGGATCTTCATTACCTTATATTAGGTCATAGAGTCATAGATATGACACTAAAAGCATTAAGAAGAAAGAAAGAATAGATACATTGGAACTTATCAAAATTAAAAACATTGTAAAATTTTCAAAAAATGAGAAGATAACTTATGGAAGTGAAAATATTTTGAAATCAGATGCTAACAGTTTAGTATCTAGAATATATGAATAACTTTTACAACTTAACATCAAATGAACAACAATTAAATTTTAAAAATTATCTAAGGGGGGCTGGAGCCATAGCTCAGCAGTTAGCTCAGCAGTTGGTACCGTTGCCTGGTATACGTGAGGATCCAGGTTCAAACCCCAGTACCACATACACAACTAAGTTTCAGACAAACAAAGTCCAGATGAAAAAATAAATAAAACTGATTCTCACTCTTTATCTCTCCGCCTCCCTTTCTCTCTTTAAAAAAAGATCTAATAACTTAAATTGATATTCTCAAAGAAAAATATTTTAAGCCCAACAAGCCCATGGAGATGGTCAACATCATTAATCAACAAAGAAATAGAAATCAAAACCATGATGAGGTACCACTCTGTACCCTCTGTGATGACTTTGTTTTAAAGAAACGGAAAATAAATTCTGGCAAGGACATGAAGAAATCTGGACTCTTCTACTTTGTTGGTAGAAATTCAAAATGGCTCATCTGCTATGAAAAAGATTTTGGTAGTTACTCAAAAAGTGAAAGATGCAAGTACAGATGACTCTGATTTTACTCCTGTGTATATACACCCTAAAGAATCAATAGCAGGTAATTAAATACATTTATATGCATCTTCACACCAGCATTAGCCACAACATCCAAAGAATAAAAACTGTTCAAATGTCCATCTTAGATGCATGGATAGGGAAAGTTTGTTATACACATGCAATAGAATATTAGTCAGCCATGGAAGATTAGTCAGGCATAAAAGGAGAACCTACAGATCCATACTGAAGCATTGATGAACCATCAGCACCTATGGTCACATACTGTATGATTGCACTTATATGAAATATCAATTACAGATAACTCTGTGGAGACAGAACACATATTGCTGCTTAACCGGAGTAAAGTGAGAAGGGAAAAGGAGAAGAAGCTGTGTAATATATTTTACTTTGGAATGATGAAGATGTCTTGAAACTAGATAGTTGGTTGTAAACATTGGAATGTACTAAATTCTACTTATTTATTTTAAATGGTTAATTTAGGTCTTATGATTTTTGCATTGATAATTTTTTGAAAACATATTGTATTATGGAGGACGTAGCAGAGATGACCACTTTAAAGACCTAAAAGATTCAAGGGTGGAGACTGCTACTTTCATTTACCTGGCCCCTTTAGACACTGGATAGATCTTGAAGAAGGACTGAATTCTATAAGATTTGATTAGATAGTAGCTCCAGGGGTAGCTACATCACTGAGTGTGGCTTTACCAGTAGAACAGATTTAAAAGGCCTGAGGTATTTAATATAGCCATTGACTTGCTAAGTGTGTTCTTTTCCATACAAATTAGCAATGATCAAAAACAATTTTCATTCATGTGGGAAAGAACAACACTTTTTTACATTTATGCCTCAGGACTATGTTAGGGCTCTTGCCTTCTGTCCAAGGACAGTCCTAAGAGATCTGGGCCACCTGGACATCTCAAACAATATCATACTGCTCTGTTACACCAATAACATCATTCTGAGATGGCAGGATGAGAAAGGCCAGTCTTCTGGAAGCCTCTATAAGATCTGTGCACTTCAGAGGGGGATAATAAATGATATAAAGAATCAAAAAATGGACACATTAAGGGGTTTTAATTCTTTTCCCTCTAGACTGTGGAGTGAAATTTGAGAGGTTATAATGGTAAGGATGCTACTATGATATTCCTTGGAAATATCTTAAAAGACAAATTACCACACCTTGCATTTTCTACCACAATGAAGGAATCACAGAGCTCGCACAACACTTAGCGTCTCCAGATAACAAATTCACACTTAAGACTAGTTATCAGAGAGCATGAAAATATGTCCAATTTCCAATTGTAATAAAGGGCACAGCAGCAAGCCTACGCCAGAATGCTATCAGTGTTGCCCTTGGCCCATACCATCCAGCTGAGCCCGGTGTTAGAAGTGTTAATGGCAGGAAAGAGTGCTCTCATGACACATCTCCAGTGGCAGAACACAATGCAGGCACCTGGGATTTTGGACCCTGCTATCCAGAGCAGTTAATTATAAATCCTTCAATAAATGAGCATATTATGACATGCTACTGAGTCCTCTTAGAGGTGGAGTACCTGAACATTGGACACAAATGGCAATGCCTCTGGAATTTTCAATTGTGATTTGGAATCAAATCAGATTCACCAAGTAAGAAAGTCAGAAAGGCCCAGAATCAGCTTGTCCATTGTAAAATGGAAATGGAAAATCCTGGAATGAGTCTGGGCAGAAACAGAGAGCACAAGTTACCCCCAGAAGTATATCCTTCTAGACCCTATGTCACCTGCTAGATTTCCACCTATGCCAGCAATTTCCAAGTATCCACCTAAAAGAAGACATGAGTACTGAATTTGGTTTATGGATATTGACTGTAGGTCCAAATATAAGGGTGCCTCTTTAAAAAGTAAACATTGATAATTTTCCAAATGAGCTGATCTATGAGCAGTTAATCTAGTTATCTATTCTTGAGGGAGGAGAAATAGCCCAAGCAACAGTCTAGGAGGAAAAGAATTAGAAATGGGAGATATCTTCTAGACAGAATCGTGTGTATAATTATATGGATATGAACACAAAAAGAGATTTTTGTTAAACATTAACCCCATTCTGACAACATATAGCACAGAGAGACACTAAATAATCAAGTAGATAACGCACCTCAGTCTTTGTCATCAGGTACCACACAACTGGCATGGCTGTCACGTGAAAAGAATGACCATAGTGACAGAGTGAAAGGCCATTAATGGGCCCCAAAACATGGGCTCCCACTTCCCAAGGTGACTCTATTGATATCTCTAAATTTCTAATTTATCAGTAACAGAGATGAACGTTGAATACCAAATATGGCAATATATCTCAAGAAGATAATCTGACAACTTGGTGGCAAATTCACTACATTTTGTCCCCTATATTCTGAAGGGATCAGCTATTCATCTTCATTGGAATAATAATTAATTTGGGTATAGATTTTCATTTCCTGCCCACAGAATATCCCTATCTCAAGACTTACAAAGTGATTGATCCACAGCCACGGTATTCTATACCTATATTATCACAGAATCGATATAAAAATGAAGCAAAGAAATGCTAGAGTGGCCCATGACTATGAGATTTATTGGTCATATTACATTATAAGCCAGTAAGAGGCATCTGGACTCCTAGAATGTTACAATGGTCTTCTAATGGTGCAAATGAAATCTAACTCAGAGCAAACACTGAAAGAACAGAAGCTATTCTTTAAAAGCACAGTACTTTTATTAAAACACAGTTTTCTCTCTATGGTGACTTGTACCTAATAGCAAGAGCACATGTGTTCAGAAACCAAGGGGTGGACACAGGGATGGTTCCACTTACCATCATTACTAATGATTCGCTAGAAGGGCTTGGATCTTTTCCCATAACTCTAGGCTATGTAGGATTGGAGGTCCAAGTCCCCAAACAGGTGTGCTCTTGCCAGAACACTCAGTTTGGAATACTACTGAACTACAAGTTACACCTGCTACCAGGGCACTTTAGAATCATTGTACCCAGGGAACAACAGACTAAAAAAGCAGTCGCCATGTTGGACAAAGAAATTTACAATGATTTGCAGAATGCAAATCTCCATTTACACAAAATGGGGTAAGGGGAAATACCTGTGGAACCCATATTCCAAGTACCTGCAGAACACATGGAGTTCCTTATACTCCCTTGCCCCATTACAACTGTGAATGGATATGTGTAGTCATCTAGAACTGGAAAATGAATAAGCATAAAAGTTTCAATACCCTCAGGGATAAAAGTATGGATTGCATCACCAGGTAAGCAACCAAAACCTGCCTAGGTGATAGCACAGGGTGAGGGAAATGTGGAATGGATGCTAGAGAAGGGCGAGGATAAGTATCTGTCATGACCCGAAGTCCTTTGCTGCAGCAGAGCATTTAGTTCAACTGATTAGCCTCATTCTTCCAGGATTTCCCTCAGGAAAGAGGGCCACAGAAGACACAGGGAGGAGTTATTCCCCAAAATGTACAAAGAAGAAGATCTGAACAATGCAAGAGCAGAAGTGTGGGAACCACAAGAAGGTTCTCATCCACCATAGACCAGAGAGCACAAATAAATAATGTACCAGAGGCTGAGCTTGGGAATCCATGGCTGAGTGGCCCTGTGATCATGCTTCTCTTGGGCTGTTTATAGCCAATAGCTGATTTTGCAGGGAATCTAAAAACTTCTACATATCAGTGCAATAATAAAAATAATGATAAAACAATAGAATAGATTAGGGAGATGACAGAAAAGAGGAACAAAGCAAACTAAACAACTGCTCTCAAATAGGGACAGCATCATGTCCTTTCCAAATCATAAGACTGATAGATGATGCTAATCATCATTAGGAAGAAGAGAATTAGTAGAGAGCTGGCAATTTCCCGTGTTGTGAGGATGTAGGAACTTCCACACACAGTGGTATAAAGGGATCTGACAAAACTGAAAATAAAGATACCTAGTTCCTAACCTAGTTCTTCAGTCATGCTCCCATGGGTATAATGGTGACAAACCTAGACAAGGGAAGAGGAAGGCAATTCAAAACAAGAGGATAGGAACATATAAAGCCTTCAGAAGGGCTAGGAACAGGCTCTGTTTTAGTCAGCTTTTCATCATTGTGACCAAAAAGACCCAACAAGAACAAATTAAAAGAGGAAGTTTATTTTGGCTCAGGGTTTCAAAGGTTCAGTAAGGGTCAGCTGACTCCCTACCTCTGGACCTGAGGTAAGGCAGAACAGTATGGTGGAAGGCAGTGGCAGAGGAAGGTGGCTCAGGTCACAACAGCCAGGAAGCACAGAGAGGGAGTCCACACCAAGGATAAAACATGAACCCTAAAGGCACCCGCAGTGACCTACTTTTTCCAGCTATCCCCTACCTGCCGGTAGTCACCACCTAGTACAGTAGGCTTTTCAAATTATTAATTCAGCAAATGGATTAATCCATCCACTGATTAGGGTGCAGCTTTCAGAATGTAACCTTTCCACTGCTGACCATTACTGCATTATCTCACATGTCATGTTTTGGGGGACATCTCATATCCAAACTATAACAGGGTTCATTCTAGGCATTGGAGAATGACCTTCATGGTGGTGTCTTTCATCTGGCCTCCCAGGGATGCTGTATCCCCACCAACATGGGGACAGTGGGCAATCAAGATGTGGCTGATACAACGCCCTCCTAGGTACATGTTACCCCAGAGGCAGGAGGCTGTGACCACTGTTGTCAGCCCCAGGGCCATAACACATCTGCCAGTTCACATGTAGAAAATGTGTACTCCATTCCCTGCAGCTGCATAGGACAGTGGAGACTGTGACATTTTTCTTTGTTTGATTTTTTTTATTATTGATTCCTACATATTGAAGGAATTCGTTGCTATATGAGGGGAGTCTAGTGTACTCTACAGAATTAATAACCCCCTTCGCCCTCACTCACGAGTGGTACATTTTTCAATGATGGGAAAAAACAAAAATAAAAGTTGTGGTGCCTCCTTGCTAGCAAAGCATCCCAGCCTTCATCTCATTTTCCCTTCCACATCTCCCTAGGAATGTATGACTGCGGTGTCTGAAATGTATCCTCCAATAGAGATAGAGGGGGTTTCTAACTTTCCAGGGTTTTCAAGATGACAAGGCAAACCAGGAAAAGTTGGAAGTGAAAAGTGAATATTAAATTTCTAAATCCATTACTTCCAGCAATTTCACTTCTAAGCATATATCCCAGAGCACTGTTTCAGCACAGGAAAAGTTCTGGTGTTTGGGTTGCCCAATTCTTTATTGGTCCAACTATTTATTGTAGCAAGTTAAATATCCCTACCCATCTACTGCCAATCGCCAGTAGTCATCATGATGCACGAATGGTACATATCCGTTCCCAAACACCTGCTAAGAGGACAGTACATACCCCAGGTGGGAACCACTTTCCTGAAGGATCTCCTGCATATCTGCTTATGGGTACTGCTAGCAGCACTGCCTACTACAGTGAAAATTTTAAGAGACAATTGTGCATCAAAAGCAGAACAGAATGGAGCAAAATATTCATCTGGACAACTTTCAGCAATTAAAATAAATGAGCCATCTACATGTATCAATGAGAATGATCCTCAAAAAGACAATATTGTGTGGGAGAAAAAGTTGTAAAAGGGTTGCAACTATTGATTACAGTACTTAAATATAGATAAAGCTTTAAGATGTTTTGAAAAAATTAGCCTTTCAAGCCAATATAAATCCTGTCTGTGTAATAAAAAGACTTCTTGCAGTGCTGTTTTGTTTATTCTTTTCCAGGTCTGTTGACTTCAATGACTAATCTAGAGTTTACAAGGTAACACAGGGCATAACAACATCAGTACACAGAGAATATGATAATATTTGTACAGTATGCTACGGTAATTTGATAAGGCAGCTTGAGGCTAGAGGTGACAAGCCCAGGGGCTTTGGCTATCTCCAAGCCTGCCCCGGTCTCCACAGGGGCTGACAGGATCAATACTGAGAGCAACTTTAACCCATAGGACGCATAATATTTGGAAGATCTGGCATTAACAAGGATCAACAGTGTCCTCCCTGGCCTCACAGCTTAATCTGGCAAATCACTCTTGCATAATGCCCTTGTGCTTTCAAGTCTAATATCACCAATGAAAAGAAATGAAATTAAACATATCAAGAAGTCATGCCCTTCGAGGGTGATCTATGTTTTAAATCTATATTTGGATTTACAGCTTCTAAAAACAAAGCAAAGTGCTTGGTATACAAGAATTTTGGTTGATTGTGTTGGATTTGATTGTCATTGTTATGGTTCACTACCGACTGCCAATCAAATCCCTGGACTGAAATCACTTTTCATTGTCTTTTCATTATGAGAGTTTGGAAAGGACAAAGAATTAAAAGCATACAATGACCAAAGTACTCATATAAGAGGTTCATCCCAAAGAAAGTGGTACAGGACTCTCTGGTCTGCAAGAACAAACCACCAGGCTGTTCCAAAATCTGGAATATTCTCCCTAATCCTTGGAAACAGGCTCAATCTCATTAGTTGCTACAAACCAAATGGGTTTGTTAGAGATTCATTCACAAAGTAAGTTTTACCTTTACCATGTTTTCAAAAAACCATCCATTTCAAATTCTTCCAAGCTTGTTTAATAACAAACCAAAAAACAAATAAATAAATAAAATGGAAAATGAGAAAAAAAAGAAGCCGACAGAAACAAAAACAACAACAAGCCATTTTTCAGCACTGCCAGGAAACTGGAAAATCCATGCACACTTAATGCCTTTTGTCCCTTTGAGCCAATCACAAACTCCTATAAATTTCTTATTGTGACTCCAGTCTCCTCCTGTTCATCTAAGGAGCAATGCCCCCTTCCTTTCCTGCTTCAGGATCTTTGGGATTGGTGTGCATATATGGCTCCCTCTGCCTCACCTTCTCTGTCTGATCTCCTCTACACCTTCAAGCCAGGTAGAGATGGCAGGTGAAGCACTGCAAATGTTGAAACTCAGAAGCAATATAGCTCCCATCATTGCTTGATCCCTCTTTTCTTCCCAAAGCTCTATTTTAGTGCCTCCTGCTCATGAATCAAATGTTTTCTGCCTCTGAACCACATCATGCACCTGCCTGAAGCACTGCTTAGATTTTCTCTCTGGGGCATAGTTTGTGTGAAGCCCACTGAGTTGAAAGTCCTTCAGCATTTGCTCTTTTCAACACCTGGGAGGCAGAGCCGCGGCAGACCATTTTGTATTCTAGCCGCTAAATGTTAGAAAGTCAGGTGGAGACAGAAAGTTCAAGGTCTGGCCACATTAAGCTTTGGTATCACAGTGCTGCACACTTCGACTATCATTTGTGAGGCAGGAACACTAGCTTTAGAAATGCTTTACATTTAAGACATAAGAACAGCCAAATCCTCTAAGTCCTCAATTTTATTCATTCACCAGACCGAAATCATAAACCCTGTCACAAAAAAATCACTTGTTCTCAGGCACTGTCCAAATGAAAGGGCAAAGTTTTCTTATGTTTACAAGGAGGCTGAACATGGATTCATTGTGCTACTAGAATACGAATGTGAAAGAAAGAGCTGGGGAGAGTATGTCCAGTTCATTGTTTTGTGAAAAGACTACAGGGATGATAACACCAGTGGGAATTTGGCTTTGATATGGTAAAACATTTATCCTGAAATCCAAAATGTAGAAACTCAAATAACAAGATTTTTCTCCAAGCCTCATAAAATGGTAATTGAAGGAGAGGAAGCTGGCTTGCTAGAAAGACTGTGAGCTTTGTGTTACAGGGAACAGAGAAACACAGATCGATACAGGCTCAGCAACCATCTAGCAGCAGAAACCTGGGGAATTATCTTGCCCTCTCTGAGCTTAAGTTTCCTTATTAGTAGTATGTGACTAATGCCATTTGACTTTCAGGATTATTGTGAAATTTGTTAAAAGTTTACTATGTGGGCCTAATTTTTATGTGAATCACCATGAATTTCTTAATGATGTGCCTTATGAAAATCAAAGACAAAGTTTTCTCCTGATGGTGTAGTATTGAGTATCCTGAATTGTATTAGCAAAATCCAAGACCTTCCTGAGAGCCAGATCCTTGTAAAACTTAATGGACTGAATGTGTTCTTGCTTAATTCATTTATTTACTTAATACAAGCTTAATTGTTCACTGGGCTCTCAGCATCTAAGTACAATTTAGTAGATGATCCATTCTTCCATCCCATATACTAATGCAAATATTTAGCAAATGTATGGCAAGACTTTTGCACGAGCTCAAAAACACAACCTAAAGAGTTCCCTTTTAGTAGAAATTACAATTATGAAAATAGCTTATAGAAATGTATGCCAAATTCACATTTTTCAGATGGTCTCAATATTTTAAAGAGTACGTTAAGATAATTAAAATTTACTGAAAAAATTATTTGAGCATAAAGGAAAGTTAAACAGGTTTTCTATAATGATTGGGGAAAAAAATAAGATCCTACCCCCTTGTGGGTGGAGCCCTGAGGCAAAGTTCAGTTCCAGGCGATTAAGCACTTACAGACTGAAGAGGAAAATTTGAAAACTCATTATTTTTTATTAGTAAAACCAAAGGGATGTTTTATGATATAATGAGGAAACTGTCCCAGTCTTATAACCAAGAAGCTTTAAGGCTCAGCCCGAAACTCCTTGAAGTCACTGGGACTCTTGGTCTTTCCCTCAAGGTAAACATTTCAAAAGCCTCAGCTCTGCTCACAAGCTCCCATTAGTGCAAGACCATTTTCTTTGACAGTCTTTTGAACCAAGCTGTTTAAAACTACTGTGTCTGCTCTGAAATTACATCTCAGTAATCCATGCTTTCTCTATAGTCATTCTGTACCCAGGGGCCTTGACTTCCAGATCAGCTGGAGTTACTACAGCTATAGATCCCTCCCACAAGGAAAGCCTGGGTGAAGAGCCACCTACCTGCCAATGCCTGTTTGTGTGGAACCTGTATTAATTGCCCTAGGGAGCTCCATTGAACCCTTTTAGAGTTGTAAATTTCCTGCTTACATGAATCTCTTCCTCTTCCCTAATTTTACATGCCAGTTCACCTGCCTCCTCTTTCTTAACTGCTAACACTGACATCTTAACTTTGACTCTACCCAGAGCAAGAATAGAATGAATGGCATGGAATAAATTCAATTCTTGTCTCAGTTTTCCTAACACATTCTGTCTGTCACCCCCTTTTAGAGTGCATTCAATCAGCATCCCTTAGGTCTCCACTTCTAATTGTTTGGGCAATGTATCCTCTAGTGCTTTTTACCCTTAGGTTATTGAAGAAATGGGAAGTTTCTCTCCCTCGAGATCTAGAGAGCATTGTAATGATGGACAATGAAATGTGTGAGGACAGCCCAGCGCTGAACAGTGAATGTGAGATAAAAATAGAGAACTTCCTAGTGCTTCTTTATCTGACAGAGTGGAGCAATCACTACTAATAAAGTTTACTTGTATGAATTATTCACAGCCTTAATGAAACATTAGACACTTAAATAGACATAATACTGTGGATTATACAACTGGCCTTGGAGCCAATTGAATGAGCTTCATAGTAAACGTAAACCCATGGCTAGCTGAATAACCTTTAAATGAACCGCCTTTTCTTCATTTATAAAATTGGGATCATAATTCCTGTTAAACCATGTTTCAGTGTTGCTGTGGGAATCAAATAAAAATGCATTAACAAGTGAATTGAAATGTGGAAAGCATAACCCAATGGCAATTCAATAATACTATTAGATCCTGAAATTTGTCATGTTAAACAGGGACCATGCATCACCAGAAAAAGCAGTTTTCCTTTAGGAAAATTAATTACTCTTCAACCAGGAAGGACTTGCACATTGTTGATGAACGAGAAAGATGCATTGTGTTGAAATCCATGTCAGAGATATAAATCTGAAACCCATTTAATAGTGTATGACCATGAAAAGATTGTTTAGCTTCTTGAAGTCTCAAGTTTTTTAATCCATGAAATTAAAATAATGTGCATAGTTACAGGTTGAGTATCTCTTATCTGAAATGCTTAGGACATGAACTGACTTGAATTTTGGATAATTTTTAAATTTTGGAATATTTGCATCACATAATGAGGTATCTTAGGGATGGGATCCAAGTTTATACATAAAATTAATAGACACCTTATACACATAACCTGAAGGAAAATATACATACTCTTTTAATAATTGTGAATATGAAACTCTGTTTCATAGTATGGAATTTTGCACTTGTTTGTGTCCTGTCAGCACTGGAACAGTTTTAGATCTTGAAACATCAGATTTTGGTTTAAGGATACTTAACCTACACTTTATAAGTTTGGGAAAATTAAGTGAAGGTTGGGAGAATTAAGTGTTTGTGCTCCCCCAGAATTCATATGTTAAAAACAAATTCCTATATGATACTAGAAAGTGGAGCTTTTGGAAAATGATTAGGTCTCGAGAGTAGAGCCCTCAGGAATGGGATCAGGGTTCTTATAAGAGAGGCCTTCCGGAGCTTGCTCACTCCTCCAGCCATGTGGGGACATACGAAAGGTAGCAACTGTAAGAAACCAGCCACTGAATCTTCTGGTGCCTTGATCTTTCACTTCCCATCCTCCAAAACTATGCAGAGTGAGTTGATATTGCTTATAAATTACCCAACCTAAAGTACTTGGTTATGGCAGGCTGAACAAAGACAGTGAGCTCACACATGCTGGATACAGCATCTGGCACATGGTGCTCAAATGGCAATTTTAAATATATATACTGATTTTGCTTCAGGGAATAGACCGTATTATTTCTTTTACAATAATAAACTAAAAGGAAAACATATTAATCTCTCAAATATGGTGAAATTGCATATTGGTTTAATACATGGTTAAGAGCATTAGCTCTGGAATTGTTGGGGTTTAGTCTACTTTGTTCATTTCTCTATCCAATACAGCTACTCAATTGATAATTCCAGCCTAACTGCAGTTACATTTTTGTTTGTTTTAAGCATTGGGAGTTCAAAATTTAATGAAACTTGCTTCCTAAACTTAGGCAATTAAGGAAGGATTTGGTATAATTTTAAGATACTAAGCATTTGATTTTTAAATTATTTGAACTTCTTAATATCAATATAAAAACACATGGAAGTACAACTCAGATATTATAGTGAGTTGAATAGCATTTCCCCAGAATTCATGTTCATCTAACCCTTGGAATGTGTCCTTATTTAGAGACAGAGAATTTGCAGATCAAAATAAATACCTTAAGATTAATTATCCTGGATTTTAAAATAGAACAAGGAGCTTTGACACATGGAGGCACACAGGATAATTCCCTGTGGATACTGAGGCACAGAAGTTACTGTGTGGCAGAAACTAAGGAATGTCAGGATCCATTAAAAATTGAAAGTGTTAAAGGTTTTTCCAATAGAAATTTTGGGGAAATATGGGCCTATTGACATTTTAAGTTTCTGGTCTCCAGGACTGTGTACTGGTTATTCAGGAATATTCTTTTTATTTTTTTATTTTTTTAATATTTAATCTTTTTTTCTTATCTGCAATGTAAGGTGCATTTATATTAAAATGTTTTTAAAACATTTTGCATTATATTTAAACATTATAATAGGATTCATTTTGACAAAATCATACATGCATGGAATATAATTTGCTCCATTTTAGTCATCAAAACTTCTTCTTTCCCTCCCCTGCTTCCTCCCTCTATTTCCCTTCCTCTATACTACTATTCTTCCTTCTATTTATTTTTTTAATTTGGGGCTTTATAGATACACATGTACATGAAATTCACTGTGGTATATTTGAATATGTACATAGCATAGTTGGTCAATTTCCTGTCCCTCCTCCCTCCCTGTTTATCCCCTTCCTCTAATACACTGATCCCCGTCTTTTTTCATGGATTCCCCCTTCCTTTGCTGTACCTTCCCTGTATGAGAGAAAATATTCAACCCCTGACTGTGGAACTGGCTAATTTCCCTTTGCAAGATCGTCTCCAGTTACATCCATTTACCTGCAAATGCCATGATTTCATTTTTATTTATGACTGAATAAAACTCCATTTGTGTACATATAACATTTTATTTATCCAATCATTTGGATAAATGGGCACCTATACAGGTTCCATAACTTGGTTATTATGAGTTGCACTGCTATAGACATTGATGTAACTATAGTAGAGCCTGTGTCATTAGTGTATGCTGATTTTAGTTCCCTTGGATAAATACCAAGAAGTGGGATAGCTGGTTCCTATGCTCATTCCATTCCTAGTCTATTGAAGAATCACCATATTGCTTTCCAAAGTGGTTGTACTAATGCAATCCAACCAATAATACATGAGTGTACCTCTTCCCCCACATTCTCACCAGCATGTATTATCATTTTTATTCTTGATTGTCATTCTACATGGAGTGAATAGAAATCTCAATCTCAATTGAGTTGCATTTCCCTGATTGCTAGAGTTGTTGAGTACTTTTTTCATATATGTATTGGTCATTTGTATTTCTTCTTTTGAGAAATGTCTGTTTAGTTCTTTTGCCCTTTTATTGATTGGGCTATTTGTTTATTTTGATGTTAGATTATTTTTAGTTCTTCATAAATTCTGGATATTAATCCTCTGTTGGAGGAATAGTTGGTAAATATTTTCTTCTGTTCTGTAGGCCCTCTCTCTATGCTCTTGATTATTTTCTTTGCAGTGCAGGAGTTTTTAATTTGATGCTGTCCTATGTGCCGATTCTTGGTTTTATTCTTGAGCTTTCGAGGTCTAGTTAAGGGTGTTGGTGCCTGAGCCAATATGCTGAAGGATTAAGTCTATATTTTCTTCTTACAGTTGCAAAGTTTCCAGTATAATTCCCAGGCCTAATCCACTTTAAGTTGACTTTTGGGCAAGGTGAGATATGGGGATCAAGTTTCATTCTTCTACATATGCATATCCAATTTTCCCAGCCCCATTTCTTACAAAGGTTATCTTCTCTTTAGTGGATATTTTTGGCACTTTTGTTGAGAATCAGATGATTGTATCTATGGAGGTTTATCTCTGTGTGTTCTGTTCTGTTACACTGGTGGTATTGTCTGTTTTGAGCCCAATACCATGCTGTTTTTATTACTAAAGTTCTATAGTATAAGGTCTGGTATTGTGATGTCTCCACCATTGCTGTTTTTGCTCAATATTGCTTTGGCAATTCTGGATTATTTATTCTTCCAAATGAGTTCTAGAACTGCTTTTCATTTCCCTAGTTCTGTGAAGAATGTCTTTTGGTATTTTGATGAGAATTTCATTGAATCTGCATAATGCTTTTGGTAGTATATCCAGTTTAACAATATTAATACTTGCTATTCAAGAACCTGGGAGTCCTTTCTATCTTCTAAAGTTTCCTTTAATTTCTTTCTCCAGTGATCTGTAGTTTTCATTGTAGAGGTCTTTCACCTCCTTTGTTAGATTTATTCCCAAGAGTTTTTATTTTGTTTCTT